>JACEGR010004812.1:0-81973 GCA_014170235.1 Listronotus bonariensis | reverse complement strand
ATTGTATTTGCTTAATCTGAAGAATGCACACAAATTTTTTAAACATTTACATAGTCAGTAGCGTTCCGTTTTTTTGTTGGAAATATTCCTTCAGTTGCCTCTCGAGATCCAACTAGACTTACTAAATGTATTTAATTTAGTGGTAAATAACCCCTTAATGTCAATAATAATATTGCTGAATGGTTAGGGTATTTTAAAAAATAGATTTTTTTTTGAAGTTTTAACACCTGTATCTCAAAATTAAAGGGGTTTAGGACATATGAACTTTTCTTCCCAAAATAAGCTAAGGAATCATACCCTGTATTTTCAGCAATCAATTAAATTACACCCTGTATGTGGTCCTTTTTAACACGCTTTTATTAATTATAATATAGAGAAAAGTGCCTTGGCCATTTGATTTTTTAAAGGGTAACTACAATTAGTATAAGGAAAAAGTGTCTATTGTTTTTTATAGGTGACAATCTAGAAGGTTTGTATTTTAGAAAAAAGGTTTTATATGTACCATTTTTATTTATGAAATTACATCTTCTTAATATCTCTCTTGCAATAAGCTTAAGAGCAAATAAAGTTTAAGATTTGATATGGATTTTCAAAAATACATCGAAAACCATATTTCTGTTTTTGGGCTCATTAAATATCTGCAACTTTTCATGAAATTTAATTTTTAATTACGAGAGGTCCCAAAAACACAAGAAATAAAAGTTTAAAAAACACTTAATTTACCAAAATTTGTTAATTTAGATGTTATTATCATTAAACTTAGAATGTGCTAAAGTTGTTACGTAATTATAGGTAAATAATAGAAAAGGTATTTGAAAAAAATATTATGTTTATTGAGTGGTTTGGGAATAAGCAATCTAATAGATTTTTTTCTTGAAAACTAAGCAAGACATGAAAAATATAAAGGGACAAAATAGTTGTATCTTTATTTGCCTACTCTGAAGAAAATACAAGAATTTTATTAAACTCAGTGTCGTACATTTTTTTCGTCATAAATATTCGTTAAAGTGCCGCTCGTGACGTCACTGGACTTAAGAAATTTAAAATAATTAGAGCTCAATTAGCCCCTCAGTGCATCAAATAATATTACCCAATTTTAAAAAATTGAACGAGGGTTATTTACGATATTTGTAAAAACCAATTTTAAAAATAAAAGTTGAACACCCTATATCTTAGAAACGATGGAATTTTCGACAAATGTTTAATTTTTTTAAATAAAATAGGCTCAATAATAAGCTCTTAAATTGTTACCGTAACCCTGTCTATTTTTGTAAGTTGACTCCTATTTTTTAATTACCTTGGACCTAAAATAAGCTAAGGAATCCTACACTGTATTTTTAGCCAATAATTTAATTACACCCTGTGTAATAACAAAACTATTTTGTTGCAATAGGACTGCTACGATTTCTGTCCCGAAATCCCTATCTCTTAACGCACTATGCGTAGTGCCACCACGGACGTTATTTTAATTAACTGCTACCTAAAAACAGGGCCATATTAAGGGTATGAGGCGCCCTAGGCTAGAATTCCCAGAGCATATTTTCGTACAAAGAAAAAAATTTGAAGAGCAAAAAAAAAAAAGGTCATTTTCTCCCTTTCGCCTCTATTTTATTTAAATCCCCGCACAAAGATTAGTTCTAATCCCCACCCGACCTAAACTTTTTAGAAACTTCCCTGTGTAGCGCCTATTACTCCCCTATCTGGCGCCTATTTTTTTCATGGCGCCCTAGGCTGTAGCACTAGTCAGCCTAATGGATAATACGGCACTGCCTAAAAATGTCTCCCCAGATGGGGATTTCTAACACTTTTTAACCCTTTAATTAAGTTAAGTAATGACCCTTTAATTAAGTTAAGCAATGCCTTGATGTTCAGCAGGCGTGGCCGATGATTTTTTCTTCAGGTGGAGCAAATTTTGTGAGTCACTAATAATGCCATCATGTAATAAGCAAAATATATTTTGTGCTAAACGTTAATAAAAACACAAATGGATGTAGGGATAGCCTTGATTAAGTTAAATTTTTACTTTATTTTTATTTTCCGTTTTCTTGGACTTTATTTTTTAATATTTTTTCATTTAAAAATTCTTGGGCATAAAAGTCCTAAATAAAAACCCTTGTCAAATTTGCTTTCTTAAAAAGTCACGTATATATTTCTTCTAAAATTGACGTTTCGGCGAAATTAGCCTTCATCAGAATATTACTTCTACAATATAAATATAAAAAATAGAATAAATGGACATAAATATAATAAAATAAACACAACAGCACTAACCAACCATAGCATAGAAAATCAACATTCTTTCGATTTTGAAAAATTTAAAATTTTAAAAACAGGAAACACATTAAAAGAGGGAATTTTAGTGAAATAAACGAAATTCAAAAAAACTAAAACGCCGTAAACGACGGCGACAGATACGAAAACTTAAGTAAAATATACGTTAATCTAATTAAATAATTGAATGTTTTTAAAACCAGAAAAAATTAAAAACAAATAAAAAACAAAATACTTGCTATCTATCCTCTATACAGTAAACATCTGATAGTTTTACCCGCCTTTCAGTCAAAAACTATAATAAAATACGTTAACATGTAAAATGTATATGTATGTGAAAGATCTAAATGTGTTGTATTGTTTTTTTTTTTAAATGTGACAGGTAAATTTAGCAACTACTGTTTTATTGTTTTTAAATATGTGTGATGGGTCACCACGAATTTATGTTTTAGTGGTATGTACATTAAGGACTCATTTTCTTATTTTAAATGTACGTCTTTGTTCCCTTTTTATTGTAGACGTAATATTCTGATGAAGGCTAATTTCGTTTTTTCCCTTTAAAATGATGTATAACACTTAATTAAAATAATTTTGTTTTATGTCAAAAACATTAAAAACCATTTTTGGTCGAGTTGGCCATGACTGCCTCTAGAAACAATTGCGAAAATGTCGTTGCCGAGACGAAGGATGTCAGATATTCTCATTGAGTTGCATATTTTATTGTGTTGTTGGAAAATTGTGTTAAACGTATCCACGAAATGCCGGAAACACTCGGCACGAAGAAGCATTTGACATGTTAGTTATTTATATTAAAAATCACAGAAATGCGGAGAATGCAGCAAACAATTATTTTGGAAAGTTTTCCCGAAGACATCAACCTGGGATAAAAATGTTTTCCACACTTACTACCAACCTACTTGCATATGGAAGTTTTGAAAAACCTCGACCAAAGAGTATCAAAAAATAATGAAGCTCGAAATAGAAATATTCAAGAATATTTTGCCGATAATCCATCTTCTACACGAGGTTGCAAACGGCGAACTTAACATTCGAAGTCAACCATACATCGCGTTTTAAGGTTATCCCATTATCGCCCATATAAGCCCCACCCTTGTACAAAGGGCTTAATGAGGTGTGATTTTCAAAAGAAAGACTTCAATTTTGCCATTGGCATGCGTAATAAATGTAGAAGAAAACCCAATTTTTTTAAGAAAAGTTTTATGGACGGACGAGGGTCATTTTACAAGTTGTGGCGTATTTAACAAACATAACCACCATTACTCGGCTGCTTAGAAAATCCCCAGTTGCGGGAGCAGCACGTAAGACACAGCAAGTTCGATTTGGCTTTAACGTATGGTGCGGAATTTATGGTAATAAAAACATATTAGTTATTATTTTTATTTTTTTATAATATATTTTTAGCAAATCACTTAATTGGGCCTTTTATTTACGAGCAGACACTGAATGGCCAAAAGATATCTTGAGATGCTGCAAAACGAAATAATTCCAGCAATTAGGAAGTAGTTCCACCAAATGATTTTAACAATTTGTGGTTTCAATAAGATGGATGTCCCGCTCACAATTCTAGGAGAAAGGTGGTATGCAACACATTTTTATCGGAACTTTTGGTGAGAGAATTATCTCAAACAATGGGCCTGTTCGGTGGCCTGCCAGGTCTCCAGACATCACTCCTTTAGACTTTTATTTATGGGGTTATTTAAAAAATGAAATATATGAATTTGATCCTCCTGAAAATGTACAAGTTCTTGAAGACCGTTTGCGGGATGTCCTATTAAGTATAAACAGAAACACTCTTAACCGCGTTACCAGAACTGTTTTAAAGAAGTGTCAAAAGTGCATTGAAAAAAACGGTGGACATTTTGAACTGTAGCGTTATTTTTTGGCAAAATTATTATTTTTTTTATTATTTTATTAATATTTATTAGTTCCCTGGTTGCAACTCATGTAGAAGATATAGGATTATCGGCAAAATATTTTTGAATAATTCTATTTCGATTTTCGGTATTTTCTTGATACTATTTTGGTCGAGGTTTTTCAAAACTTCCATATGCAAGTAAGTTGGTAATGAATGTAAAGAGCATAGTTTTTCTTAGGATTTATATTTTTTCCAATTGTTAGTGCAAATTAAAAGAAGATAAGTTTGATTTTTGTATTGTTATAGGTTGAGTTAAACACAATAATATAAAAAAGTAAATATACTAATTTTTGGTAGAAAGTACAGCTTTATATTATTATTATTAAATATTTTAATCTGTCATTACAAACAAAGTAAATCTCCGTCTTTGTTTGGGTACATAGGCTTTTAAAAATCAAAAATAGTTTTTTAACATAGTTTATTTTTAGGAATCAAATGGCAATTGTTTATAAAGCTATTTTCCTATGCAGTCATGGCCAACTTAGCAAAAAATATTTTTTTCCTTTTTTGACATTAAACAAAAACATTTTAATAAAGTGTTGCACATCATTTTAAAGGGAAAAAAACGCTCTTTAAAAATGTGCAAAAAACAAAATGGCGGCCATAAGAAAAACAAAAGTTGATGATGATATCTTAAAACCGAAACGTTGAAATTAAAATCAAAATGCATGAATGTATTCGTCTTAAAAAGTTGCCCTAACAATGTTTTTACAGATTCCAAAAATTATTTTAAATAAAAAAACTACAGCACTTTTTCAAAAACGCACATTTTCAGTTTTTTCAAAATAACTCAAAAACCAAACGAGATACATCCGTCATTAAAACGGCATTAGATTAAGCTTTAAATGGTCTATAACTTTCCCCATTTAACCATCTTTCTATCTCTTATGGTTTCCAATATCCCAATACATTCCCTACCAATTTTGGACACACTGTATACGTAACCTTTTAAGAAACAAAATTTGACAAGGGTTTTTATTCAGGACTTTTATGCCCAAGAATTTTTAAATAAAAGAATATTTTTAATTTATTGCCGTACTGATTGCTTATATAATATTTCTTGTTCATGTCTTTTAGTTTTAATGCATCTTGCAATGCCAACTAAACCCATAAAGTAAATTTAAAATGTGACCGATTGAATAAGCTCGATTCTGGGAGATTTCGCATATCAATAGATTTGTAGCACTGATCTCGATGAATTGCCAATGTTATAACCTGCGCGAAACAAAGTTACTTTTCATGGGCAAAAAAATGTGTTTGTGCGCTTGGATACCACTAATCTCCGAGGTTGGACGCGCAGGCGCCAAACAGATTATCCGCATTATCAGAAAGAATTTGTCGACGCTGTCTAGGTTTTCCCTTCGGCGAACGGTAGCTAATGACCATCATGGTCAGACTGCGGACGGAGGGCACGGTGTTCCGGTGTTTAGGCTTTATAGTGCGCATGTTCGTCTACCCTCGATTTGTTTACTGCGCCAGGTGGTAAAAATTCGAAAAATGCTTCTTGCCACTGCGGATCTAAATGTGGGTTATCTATGATTTGTAGTTGTTTTTAAGGAATAAATCAATTTTACGGTGTCGCATGTTTTTGACCCTAAAAGAACCTGTGTTAAAACTGATGGCCGAATCAGGAGCTATTCTAAAAGAAATTTAACGTGACAAAACAAAAAATATATATATTTTTTTAAATTTTCTAAATGATATTTAGGAGATTCTGATTGCCCAATAAATTTTGAAAACACATACGATGACGAATAAAATGAGACATTAAACAGGTCTGTTCTACATTGGCATTTTTGTAATTAAACAATAGAAACGATTTTATGAACAAATAAAATACCACAAATACATATTATTTCTCCAAATTCTCTGTTCTTTAAAAGTGAAGAATAAAACAACTTTTTAAGCAACATAAAAGAGTAGTACGCTTTTTTCCTTTATATGTTTGTTAGTGCATATTTGTAATCGACTGATTAACATTTTGTTATAATTTTTACATAAATTATGAGTAACAATAATTATACCTGCAATTAATGCGTGAAAAAATACCATATTTTTTATTGTTTAAAGAATGTTTATAATATGTGATCGGAGCTACAGCGCAGCGCAGCGTGATAATCAGGTTTGGCCTATTTTTTCAAATTTTTTAATCGTGTAGTTTTTACGTAGAATATTGTGGTGTAATTGGTTAATTTCTCTGTTAAGCAGTTTAAAAAAATTATCTATATTTTTTCTTACGGAACACACTGTAAATTTTTATTTTAAATTTAAATGTAAAATAAGCATTTTCCATAAATCTGTTTTCTTTTTACAGAAGGCCTTGACAAAAAAAAAAACAAAATATAATTTTTATATTTTTTTAACCACTTCACCTTGTTATTAAATTAAAATTACCCTTTTTATTTTTAACTTATGTATCTTAATTAACTTACATAACCTTTAAAACATATACATACATGTACATATACATGTAACTTTTTTTTAATAGTTCGGCAACTTGCGTGCCGGCAGGGGGTGCACTTGCACCCCCTGGGTTTTAGATGTCAACAGAATATGTATGAAAAAGTACGTTTTCTTGAGGAAAAACCTATTTTTGTCAGCTTTTCAAAAGTGTTTGCATCCCCTGGCTTTTTCGAAAAATATCCGTGTTATTTGAATTAAACAGATGATATAGATTTTTTTTTAACTTTTAGGTAAAATCTTTTACATTGTTTTATTTCTTTTTTAATTTGGTATTCAAAATTTTTGCACCCCTTGGAAAGTCATCCTGCTGGCGTCTATGGCAACTTGTGTTAGACTCATAATTAATATTACTTCATTATAGAAAGAACTATTACAGAAAAAAAACTATTTAATATAAGAAAAAAAAACATATTGTACACCACTTTATTAATTATAACCGCGGTAATAATTGGTGACAACTTTGACGTATAATAAATTCTTTAAACGTGAACATAACCGATTGGTAAATACCGTTTTAGAATTGGTTCGTCGCCTAAAATTGATGCGTGTTTGAATACATCAGGGAAAATGGTTTAAAAACAATATAGTTGTCATTGTCGAGCGGGCGACTGCATCATAATCATTAAAAACTTTTGGGTAATTTTTGTAAACTTTTAACGTGGCTGTACGTGTGGCAATTAAAAAAATAATATTCGGTTTTATTAAAGTACATTTAAACCATAAAAAATTAAAATTATAATCATAACCTAAAAGTTTATTGGGCTATGACGCAACGGTTGAAAACCTACATTTTCCTGCTTCTCATAGTTATATCGTCATTTTCTAATACGGTTTGAACCACTGAGACGAATACGGTTAGCAAAAAATTTGACTCAAATTAGAAGTTAGATATCATTGCTTGTAAAGAAAAAATCTTTTATTAGGTCCCCAAGAGTTGGCTAATTAATTTATAATTTCTACGTACATCTGCTTGATATATACCCTATATGATTTTGCAACAATACATTTATATATTTTTTTTTTAGTTAATAAAAAGAAACAGCCAAAAAGCTAATTAATTTGCTATAATCACGATTTTTAAATTTATTTACATACTTTACGTATAAAGTGAGTAGCACACGCATTTATTTGAATACAATGTTCATGACCAAACTAGTTTTCTGTGGAATTAAACACAAATTAAATCTGAGTATTGGTACCAGTTAATAAAACTGCTTTGTTTAAATAGTTAACCGAGATGAGAAATTAAATAAAGTTCAAGGTAGTTTACCGCTAATTCGATGTTAATAATAGCTGATTTATCCAAGCAGCTATGTTTATGTTTATAAATTTTCTTACGCATTTAATTTAAGAGGTGTATGGTACTTTTATTTTCCTGAAAATTAAAAGCTAATCTACAAATTTGGCCAAGACGTCATGCATCTACTGACAACTGTTCAGCCATCAATAACTTTTTAAAAGAAATGTTACGAGCAAAATATTTGGCAATTGTCGATTTAAGATTAAATTAAAATGATGAGGTATAATTCTGTACAGGTTTAATATCTCTAGATGCGAGATTTTTTTCTTTTACTTTTGGCATATTTGCAAACAATTAACAAGGTATAATTTAAATAATTTATTAAATATTTCCTTTTTCTCTTACTATAACACTTAAAATTTTGTATATGCATACAGTGTGTCCCAGAATAGGTGTTACAAGAGGACAAATGGACCAAAAATTTTTGAATTTTTATACGCCCTTTGGGGAAAACTGATCGCATGGTCCAAAACTATTAAATACCAAATTTTACTTCGATTATACAGGGCGAGTTATAACTAAAAATGTAAAAAATGGATGATGAATGAGTAAAGTACCTTTATTTTTAAAAATGACAAAATTGTATAGGTAAATGTTGTAGAAAATGGAATTTTTGTCAAAATTCAGTTTAAAAATAAAAGTAAAAAAATGTAAATTTTTGCATTGGGCATTAACATTTTTAAAAATATTTAAAATTCTTCGATTTTCTTTTAAATTTTGCTTCTTTGTGAGCATTATTTAAGTTGTCATGCGTAATGTAAAAAATTGACAATATATCTTTTTTTTTTTACTTTCACGTTCACAAATTTATTCTCTACAACATTTACTTATACAATTTTGTTTTATTTAAAAAATAAAAGTACTTAACACCAGGACCTTTTTCATATTTTTAGTTATAACTCGACCGGTATAATACATATCGGAGTAAAATTTTGTATCTCTTAGTTTTGGACCATGCGAAGAATTTTTTCAAAATTTCGTTTTAAAATTCAAAAAGTTTTGGTCTATTTGTCCTCTTGTAACACCTATCCTGGGACACACTGTATACTCATTACCAATTCAGGTATTTCTACAAAGCTAATATGTACATACAATTTCTAGATCCTAACTATGGAAACAAGTATGTAACCTAATATTTGCCTAATAATAGCAAAATTGGTGATACTGGTGATAATAAACAGGGGAGGATTAAAAGTATAATATATATATATTTTTTAAAACGGACCCTGTATATTGCATTGCTATTGCTTTCGGATATATAGCCATTATAATCAGGTATTTAGGTAGCTTTTAAAGTACCGCCATTTTGTAGTAGGCCTTATTCCTAATGTGCTATAAGACCCCCTTTCCATTTTATTTTTTCCCAATAAGGCGCCCAGTCGCGATCTTAAAATTTTTATCATGATCAATTTTACTCTTAAATATAGTTTTTATGCAGCCATTTCATATACCAAAGTACAGTTTTTTTGAATTTATCCGCTTAGATAATAAAGGGGTGGACATTAAAGAAATGCGCTGTATCGATCATCGATGTTTAAAAAAACATTGATGTATCGTTACCATCGATGGTCAGCTTTCGATGTAGCATCTCTAAGCTGGCGTAAATATGATTATGAGTTAGTTATAGGTTTAAGTTAGTTCTACCTATATTGAGTATTTGCGATAATGCGGAAGGACAAAGATATTTAAATTGATAAAACCTACCCAAGACGATAGCGTAAGGCACTTGTATAGAAAGTCTAAAGAAACATATTTATGCACAAGGTAAGACGTAAGTGAAGGGTCGCGGCGACAAACGATCAGAGTCTCTTTTTGCCAGTTCTAAAATAACAGCACCTTCAAATAACTAAACCTATTGGTAATTACAGCGTAGGGCTCAGAAAAAACGACATACCGGGTGATGCATCGCCGGGCGGGACATAAATCCCATGTAATTTTTAATGCGGATCGTATTTTGCTGTCAAATGTATTTATGCCTTTTCAAAATCCAGGGACCACTGTTGATCTTTTCCTATGATATCCTGAAGTTGCCTTATACTTACCTTCCCTTGTTTTTCTTCCACGTGCAATAAAAATTTCCAAGTCTCTATCATCTCTTACATTTTCGTCTTTGTCTGCATAAAGTTGTGACAATGACAGGCTGGGTTAACGCGCTGCTTCCATATATTGCGGTATAAATATTCGTGTTAGACCCGTCAAAAAAATCCCCTTAAAAATGTTTTTTAAGTGTTATTATCATAAAGTGAATTTCATTATTGGCGTAGGAACTAGGAAGACAAATGTCGATTAGATGGTTGTATGGTATTTGTTTTTTTAAGAGCCGGGTTAAGGTGAGTCATTCGAAAAATGTTAGCTTGGATAAACTATAGTAAACTTTCCGAAAAATTGGGTTAAAACTATAATATTCTTTTTAACCACTAGAAATGACACTTATTATATGATGACAAAATTCAAGTATTACCCGATTGCTATATACTTTTTTGAACCACGTGGCCTATAAAACTACTCGCTCCTGTCCCATTTAAGATGTAATATTGGAACTAAGCCTGGTATTACCTGGTCGTAAAGTTATCAATGTTTTAAAAACTTTTCAAAAAACAAATATATTATAAAACTTTCAAGACAAAGTGCCGTAAGTAAAACTTAACTATCAAAAAAATGGCAAAGTAGATTTTTTATGCTTGTTATACAAGGTGTCTTTAAAAGGTTTGGAAAAAATGCTGCCACAAATTCTAATCCAACTTGATTGGATGATTTTGGAGATACCAGAGTTTCAAAAATGTATTCTGGTTTTAGTTTTTTTTTATATAAATAATTTTGTTAATAATAGGTATATTGTCACAATATTCGGATTTAGGGGTTTCTGGGAAGTAAAAAACAAGAATCTGCGCTATCAATTTTATTGTTAACTCCAAAGGGCGCCAGCACTGTATCTGCACATGCATTAAAAAGAAAATCGATTTTTTGAGCCCCTCTGTATGTTACTTTTAAATTTAAAATATTATTTGCTAACCTATTTTCTATACACAATAAAGGTATATGCGGTCAAAGTTGATTTAAGCAGCCTTTTTTGAGATATCTGGATTTAAAAAAATCACTTCCTAAGTGGCCAGGTCTACTTATACAGACTGCTTCAGAATAAGATGATATTTTTAAGGATACAGAACCTTAGCGATTTTAAAAACAAAAGTTTAAATAAATATATGTATGTCCCAAATGAACTAAATTATGAGATACGAAATGGTAAAGTTAAAATAAAAGCTTTTTTCACCACTCTGTATCTCAAGAGTTAATACATTTAGGACATAGGTTTATTTTAACTTACTTTCTTAAAATTATCTAAAAATGTACACTCCTAAAAATAAGCATAAGCACTTTATCAGGTATACCTTTTTATATAAAATATAATAAAAAATAGGAATTTGTATCTAAAAATTAGATACTCTATGGCTCAAAAAGTTATTACGTTTAACATATTTACAAGATACAGTAGGTGGCGGCATCTAGAGTTAACAATTAAATTGAAAACATATTCTTATTTCTCACTTCCCAAAACCCCTCTTTAGATAAAAAGTGTAATAAACTTATTATTAACACTATGATTATTTTTAAAAACTAAAACCAGAAAACTAACACAATGCTGTTTTAAATTACACAATTGTATGGATAATCAGTAAACAGTTTGTTACTGCAACCGCAACCTTTTTAAAAACAATTTGGAAAAAATATTTAAATTATTAAATAAGAAGCTACACATACATATATTTTAAAATATAACATAAAATTTTGAAAATACTCTTACGCAATGCATATCAAGTTTGGTTTATATTATCAACAAAACATATAAGTCTCTTCATAAAAAAAAATATCGGCAAAATACTCAAAATGGAAATATGAAAGTAGTTAATTTACAAAGACAAGAAATGTTTTTCTACATCTACACACACACAATATTTACTGTTGATTTTGGTCCACCGAAGAATTGTTTATTCCATTGGCTATACTTCCTTGTCGAGAACTTTTAACAGGGGAACCAAAAAATCTTACCAGGTGTCCCAAAAATATCGGCTGGTTTATTCTGGTAGAAAATGTAAGATAAAAATATTATACCCAAAAGGGATTTTTTACGTCAATAATTATATAAAGAAATGCCAGATTAATTATCTTTAAAAAGTACCTGAGAAATACGCATTACACACTTCTGGATAAAAAAAAACGGACTAACAATATTTTGATTAAATCCAATCTTAACTAATAGGAGTGAGCGAATATCGATCGAATCGAATCGAATATTATTATTCGATTCGAAATTCGACGAATAATTTAAAAAATTTCGAATACGGAAAATTTCGAATAATTCGAAAATTTTCGAATAATTCCAAAATTTTTGAATAATTCGCGAATATTGCGAACTATTCACTAATTATTAAAATATTAATGGATTCTTTATTTTATCCAATTAAGATTTCATAACATCGGGCATCAAAATATTCTACTGACCCATAATATCCTTTTTGATTAAAAATTAATTATTTGAAGAAGACAATTGCTAAATGTTTTATTTTAATGTAAATATATATAAAATAAAATCCTCTTTTTATATTTTTAATATAAATGTTTTAAAAACCCTGTACAAAATGCAAAAGATAAATTATTTTTTAAGTTTAGTAACATATTTATGAAATACCCTGTATGATGAATATGCGAAATACAATAATTTTCAATATTTTAAAGACATTGCATTAAGGGTATTTTTAAAAAGCCCAAAAAAGTTTATATGTATATGTATACCTTACATTTTAACCTTACTTTTGTTGGCCGGATATACCTAAACATCCTGTAAATAGGAATAAAAAAATTTTAGAATACTATTTTTTTATTTAAAATATTTAATGAAAAACATACAACAGTATGTTTTTCATTAAATATTTTAATAACAACAGTTAAGAAGAACGTGGTTTTATTTAAAAAAATTGTTACACCCTGTATAGTGCACAAAAAAACCTGGTCAATTTTAAGTTTTAATTACTGTATGTATATTCATTTGCTTACTATATACATATACAATACTATATATGTATACCAGGAGTTTTATTTACAATATTTTTTCCAGAAGTTTTAAAACACCCCAGATTCAGTTGCATATTTATTATTTTTGAACAAGAATTTGTAGCTAATTTTTATAATAACTTGTTTATTTATGTAATTAAATTTTTGCTTTAAATAAAATGTTATTATTTGTCAAATTTATATTTAAATATCACGCATACCAAATCATAAATTCAATATCCTCGAAAATTCGCGATTACTTTAATAATTCGTAATAATTCAAAAAATTCGAATATTCGAACAAAAATCGAATTATTCGAAACTTCTCGAATTATTCGGGAACTTTTGAGTAATTCGAATTTACGAATTATTAGAATCGAATATTGATATTCGATTCGATACAAATTATTCATAATTTTGAATTATTCGCACACCCCCATTAAATAACTCTAACTTGGTTTTTTGACAGATTTTAAATATCTTCTGGCTCAATTGTAGATTCTTTTATTAGGATTATTACTTAAAATAAGGATTGCAAAAATTTTAATAGAATTAGGTGTTATACAGGGAAGAGCCAAATGTTGTATTTTGCCCAAATATTTGAACACCCTGTGGAATAATTTAACGTCACAATTTTTTCCAGTGTATTAGATGTGAAAGCCCGATCTTTTTTAACATTTCCTTATTTAAATCAGTATTTCCATTCTACAAAGAAATACAAATTTTTAAATATGACTATGAATGTTGTGTATCAGGTGTTAAGTTATAATTTTACATCTCCTTTATTATTATTTTTTGTAATAAATAAAATAGATAAAAATTTTAGTTTGTTAAATTGGTTTCGTAGTTTCCAAATCAGTAATAAAATTTTTGTTATCACTTAAGACATACAGGTGACGACAAAAAATAAAACTAAAAAAAAACACCCTGTATATTATATCACCAATAAAATAATATATAACAGAGATACTGATATAAAAAAGGAAATGTTAAAAAAATATGGAGCTTTAAAAGACAATACAATGGGAAAAAAATTAACGGTAAATTAAACCACAGGGTTTTTGAAAATTTGGGCAAAACGCAATATTTGGCTCTTCCATGTATAACACCTAATCCTATTAAACGTTTTGAAATCTCCATATTAAATAATAATCTTGAGGAAGTAGCTACAGTTGTAGAGGTCCAGTTAGACCAATCAGTCATAAAAATCTGTCAAAAAAAAAAAGTTATTTAAAAATAAAGCTGAACAAAATTTTGTTTGTCCGGTTCTTTTTTCCAGGGGTGTATTAAAAAAATAACATAACAATGATTTATGTTATTATGGATAACTATAATGATTTATTTCTTTTGTAACATTTTTATATTGGGCTATAAAAATTGTTTTAAAATTATTAATATTACTGAACCTAATATAAGTATCATTTGTGCATAAAAAAATAAATAATTATGTATACAGGGTGTCCAGTAACTCAACCGACAAATTTTAAGGGGTCACTCTACAATGAAAATTGGGGAAAAACTTCATATAAACATATGTTCTAAAGGTCTTTTAAAATACGGGGTATTAAAATTAAAAAAAAAAAATACTTTTTTTATAATAATATAATAAATGGGAATTTTAACAAATATTTTTGTTTTTGAAACATGCCGTTACAATTTTTTTCTTTTGTGCCAAAAAATGTCTTTTGATGCATAGGCAAACCCTAATTTTTTTTTTTTTTTAATATCTGAATTGAAAAAAATTATTAAACAACAATCTTTTTTCAAAAAACTTTATATAAACATATATCCTAAAGGTCTTTTAAAATACGGGGAATTAAAATAAAAAAAAATACTTTTTTTATAATCTCTTTATACTAATTCAGATATTTTTAAAAAATTGAAAGACGCCCCTTTGCATCAGAAGACATTTTTTGCATACAAGAAAAAATTACCAGTGTCGTTAACGGGGTAGGGTAAATGTTTTTAAGAAAAAAAACGGTAGGTACGCCACTGTATTCTTAAAACATAAAAATATATTTTAAAATTCTTATTTATTTTAAAACAATTTTGATAACTTGTTTTTTTTTAATTTATTGTTTGGTTATCGCGTAAATAAATAAAAACCCTAGTAAAAACCATTTTTCGACATGGTCATTTCCTATCGCTTTTTCAAATTCTGCAGAAAAAATCACCTTAATTATTTATAGGGTTTTAACTAGGACTGGCAACCGAAACCGGTTTTCGTTTAACCGGTTAACCGCGGTTTTGGCCAAAACCGAAAACCGGTATTTGAAAACCGGTTTTCGAATACCGGTTAACCGGTTTTGAAAAACTGATTTTCGAATATCGGTTTACCGGTTTTAAAAAAGCGGTTTTCAAATACCGGTTTTTCAGATAATCGGTTTTGGAATACCGCTTTTTTGGATAATCGGACCAAAATCGAAAAGCGGTTTTTCGAATATCAATTAATAGGTTATTGGTTGATTGGGTTTATACCTAAAAAAGAAAAACCGTTCATTTTGTAAAATCGAATATTGGTTGACAGATTATACAGGGTGGTTCATTTAACCTTAGACAGGCAAATAACCAGAAAGCGGCGCATTTTGGAAGAAAATGTTTCTAGTAGAATTGTTTGAAATAAAGGGGCAAATATAATGGTATTATTTTAAAGACCGTTTTCGGTTTTAAAAACCGATTTCGGTGTATCGGTTTTTCGGTTTTAAAAACCGGTTTTTAATACCGGTTTTTAAAACCGGTTTTAAATATTCGGTTAACCGGTTTTAACCGAAACCGGTTTTGTTTTTTCCGGTCGTTGTCAGCCCTAGTTTTAACCATGCAGAGAAATGATTTTTATTTATTTTCACAAAAACCGTTCATGAAATAAAAAAGTCAAGAAATCAAATTTGTTCAAAACTAAATGGGAATTTTAACAAATATTTTTGTTTTTGAAACATGCCCGTTACAATTTTTTTCTTGTGTGCCAAAAATGTCTTTTGATGCATAGGCGACCCCTATTTCTTTTTAAATTATCTGAATTGAAATCAAAGTTATAATAAACAACAATCTTATTTCAAAAACTTGGTATCACCCCGTATGAAGTTTTTTTCCTAATTTTTCTTGTAGAATCACCCCCTACAGTTTGTCGGGTAAGTTCTGGTTGGTACCCTGTATAATATTTCCAATTTTTACAACTTCGCTTGAAAAAACAAAACGTTTGATAATTAAAAAATAATAACATAAGAGTATACGGTACCACTTGCCATAGAGAAAGATGGGTTAAAAACAATTTTTACGTATTTTATGTAATAAGTACCTCCTACTCCTACCACGATAATGAATCAAATTGTTTGTTTAAGGATAAACTTTTCTATATATTTGATATACAAAGTGCGTTACTTCAAAAACATTTCCCTATTATTAATGTCACTATCAACCAGATAAAAATAATATCCAATCGATTTCACTCATTGACAAATTTAATGAAACTTACTAACCTAAACTCTTAAAAAAATATGCTTTTGTAAAATGTAATGTTAAAAGCTTTAAAGTTTACTACCTTTTTCGACGCATTAACTATAATGGTGGGTTTACATCTAACTTTTTGCATGATATTTATGTCAGACAGAAATTCTGGCTAATGTAAACAATAAAAAATTTCTATCAGACATAAATTTTTAACCATTTACATTAGACAGAATTTATGTCTGACATAAATATCATGCAATAAATGTCAGATGTAAACCTACCATTACTATACCGGGTGTCAACGAATTTATTAGACAAGCCAACACTCAGACAGTATTAGACATATCAAAATAAGACGACAAGCGTCTGGAGTTCAGCCACCGACTTTTCCGTCCGACCAATCAACGAACACTAAAAGTCACGTGATGCTTAAAACGTCCTTGAAACTTGAATCATAGACAAGAATATTAAAAGATCATGATAATTTGAACAGAAACCATTATTTAAATATAATTTTATTTAAAAGTGCGTCCAGGTCCAGGTATTTTAACAAAGCTTAAAAATATAGAATTATCATCCAAAGATCACAGTAAAAACCACCCAAGCCGGTAATTTTATTGGTTTGAAGCGCCACAGGCGGTCATGTAAAACTTTCACATTGGGGGAGGGGTTATGGTTAGTTCTGGTTAGTAAAATCTTTTTTTAATTCCTTAATAAAGCGAATAAAAATAAAAAGATTTTACTAACTAGAACTAACCGTGTGTGACAGTTTTGCATGACCATCTGTAGCGCTTTACACCAATCATATCACCGGTTCCAGTGCTTTTTAACACGCTTTTATTAACTTGGGTTGTAACTATCTATCTATCAATCTATCTATCTGGCTGCCTATGTACGGGAATCTTTGAGCCTAATTTTAACCAACTTCCAGCTATTCGATTTCTTTGAAACTTTGCACACGTATTAAGGACCCATGACAATGCAATAATCTGCAAACAGTATCCCTTTATCTTTTTTTTTAATCGCCAGGAAAAAAAAATTCCATTATATATTAAAATTTTAAACTTTGCTATTAAATATATTAAATGTTATAATTATTATATTTGCCAATATCTATGATGGGAAAGTTATGAAAAAATAGTAAAATGCACCCCACGCTTTTTACTATGAAGTGAAAATATTTTTTTAATGAAAAATTATTTTTTAATTTTTAGTTCGGTTGCATATAAAAGCGTGTTTTTTAGTTTTTTAAACTATTAATTATTTTGTGTAGTCTTTGGATGATTATTCAATATTTTTAAGTTTGGCTAAAATACTGAACTCACTTTTAAATATATATATTAAAATAATGTTTTTCTGCGCAAATAAAACGAATTCTTTTGTATAATTCAAGTTTCAAGGACGTTTTATGCATCGCGTGACTTTTAGTGTTTGTTGATTGGTCGTCCGGAAAAGCCGGTGGCCGAACTTTAGACGGTTGTAATACGACGTGGTGTGGGCAAATGGTATAAGAAGATAAGAGTTTTCGCGTATTTCTCACTTTTTGGTTACTTCCGGTCTAACCGGAAATGTCTTAAATTTTGAATTTTTAATGAAACACTCTGTATATTTTAACATATTTGGATACCTGAGACAATTCTAAATATAAATTTGACATCTTTAATAGTTTTCACGCCTTCTTGTTTTTTAGGTGCCACTTGTAATATTGCATCCAGGTGGTCAGGATCCTTTATTTATGTCGTAATTTTTAATCCGATCATAAATAAATTTGATACGGTTATATTTGTTAAAAATTCCTTTCTAAAAAAGTGTTTGTCCAAAAGGGCTGTAATTTGAAAAATAATAATTAGGCACGAAAATGTAAATTTTCCAACCTGTTTTATTTCTATTTCTCATACATAGTAACTAAAACTTTTCGAATGTATTTTTCTAACATTATCTGGGAAACCTAGATTAATTTGAATTCAATCATGGCCACCTAGATGCAATATTTTAAATAATTTCTAAAAAATCAAGTTTGCCTAAGAACTTCTTAAAATGTCAAAGTATGATTTAGAATTGCCTCAGGAATTGAATAATGATAAAAATTTAAGCAATCCGGTTAAACCGAAAGTAACTTGAAAGTAAAAAAATATGCGAAAAGTCTCCTCTCCTTATACCATTTACCTATACCAAGGCTTACTAATACTCTAGGAGTATACAACCGTTGCCTTGTATCCATAGAGGGGAGAGGGAGGAGTGCCATCTCTTATGGCGGAAAAGGTGAAAAAGTGTCCATCGGAATGAAGCAAATTAAGGTGGCGCCACAATAGCCAGTGGGAAGATTTTAGTAGTTCTTTCCTTTTTCAATATATATTTATCTGTCCTTTTATTTTATAGCCCACTTTAATAATCTATGCTTATTGGTTAAAAGATTTTTCTTTGCGACTGTGGCGCCACCTTAAGTTACTTCCTTTCGATAGACACATTTTAATACATTCAGATGGTACTCCACCCCTCTACCCTCCATAGTTTTCAAAAATCAAGGATACCTCCATTTAAAAACGCATTTGGACGATATGCTAACTAAACATATCAAATATTTGTACTTTGAAAAATACATAGAAGAATTTTCAGGCCAATTTGTTAGATATTTTTGTTTTTTTTTAAATACAGGAATTTATCAAAAAATTTATTAAACGCCTATATGATTTAATATGATAATATAAAGAATCACGTATTATTGATGTGTAAAAATTTACACACTGTAAGTAAATTAAAATAAAATTTTGTGATATTCACATTTTTTTTTAATAATTAACTTAGCAAGGTTATATTTAATCTGTTGAAATAATTGTACTAATTGAAGTGTAAAAAATGGTTAATATTTATTATCATTTTTGTAGTAGAGGCAAAAGACAGATTAGAGTATATTTTTATACAGGGTGATTTTTTTTGGATGTTTACAGAGATGGTTGTTAAATGGATAAATGATTGTAGTTTTTAAAACTTAGTTTAAATCACTTTCTGTTTCGTTCAAAAAATCAGGGCTTACTAGATATTTTGAAAAAAAAATCCCAAAAATTTGTTTCTCTCTGTAGCTCTAATTAATATTCAAAATGGAAAGAAAAGGGTAAATAGAAAACTTGTAGATAATAATTATATCTTCTTAATGGAAAGGTGTTATTCAATATTTAATGAAGTAGTCCGGTTTTAAGCTACGACATAAACAACTTGCATTTTTAAAGGGAAATAATAGTTGGGTATAACATTTTTAAAAGGTCTTTTTATAAGCTTTTTAAAGATGTATTGCAAGAGTTACTTTAAATAAAAAATAACGTATTTTGCGGGAAATAATTTATAAATTTGTGTGGTTTTTCTAGTTGGCCGAGAAACAAGTAAACTATAAGTAGGTATTGTTGAAAATTACTTTTCGATAAATATTTTAACTCTCGTATGCTCGTGAATTGAAGACAAAAAAGAGGTCCTTACATCTTTTTCCTATATTGCTTCTTTTTCTTATTCCAATCATGACAATTTTTGATAATTTTTAGTATTCGGAATACTAGTTACACTTTTCGGTATTCGAATACTCGGAACGCCGGTTTTCGAATACTCAAAAAATTATTCGTCGAATACTTCTAAAGTATTCGAATACAGAATCCGAATACTGAGCAAAATAGTATTCTGCCGAATACCGATTACCAAACATACAAATGTATTCGAATACTATTCGAATACCGACATAATGTATTCTGAACACTATTCAGAATACCGAGTATTCGAATACGACCCAACTCTGGGTATAGGCATTAAAACTGAAATTTTCGATAACCTTTAAATAGTAATGTTCCTATTTTTACTTAGTTTAATTTAAAGCACTATTTCAATTATTATTGTAGTAAATTTTTTGTTTAAATTGATTTCTACTTGTTGATTGTTAGGTTTTTATTTAATTTAAACAATTTAATTTGTTTGTTAAAGTTAAACCCTTTTAAAATACTATTAATATCTCGCTAAACGTTAAAAAAAACTTTTAAAATAAAAGCTTAAACAGTATTTGATTCCTAAAAATTCTCCAATTAATAAAAAGTTTTTTTTTTTAATTAATAGATTTAAAACATTTATACTACTGGATGAGATAAGGAGAAAAGTCACTGTCACTAAAACTAGGTTCCATGGTTTAGGGCTAAATGACATAAAAACAAATTTGAAAATATTTATGCTCAAAACGACGGTTCCTTTTTTATAATCTTGCTATACATCGCTAAAAGCTTATAAAAAGGCCTTTTAAAAAAGCCATAGCCTACTATGGTGTTAAATTAAAAAATGCAAGTTTATGTCATTGCTCAAAATCTGACTACTACATTAAATATCAAATTATACCCTTCAACCTTCCACCAAGATAATTAAGTACAAGTTTTTAATTTACACTTTTTTCCATAACGAATATTAACTTAGCTACAGGAAAACAAATTAAAAAAAAAAGCGGTTTTTGAGAATTTCTAGTAAGCCACGATTTATTTGGACGAAACAAAACGTGATTTAAACTAAGCTCTAAAGTCTACAATTGTTTCGCCATTTAATTATCTCTGTAGCTGCAGCGGTCTCTCAGAATCCTGTACCAAACATTAAAAAAAGTCACCCTGTATACAAGTAACTCAACCTACAAATTTTAAGGGTTGATTCTTCAACAGTAATTGGTAAGAAAACTCTATTTTATTTTATTTTTAAGTTTTTTGTATGAATATACGTCCTAAACGTCCTACTTTTGGAACTACAGGTCGGCAATTCTCCAATCTCTAATACTAGTGCCGCATTCGACATCCATATAATCTTGCATAAAAAAGGATTTTTAAGCGACATTATGTTGATTCCGTATTCGACACTGTAAAGTGAGATTGGAGAATATACTCCCCAGGGTGTTATAAGAAAAACTATTATTTTTCTTATAATATCCTTTAAGATATCTTTAAGAAATCTGAGAAACGTCTTGCATGCATTAAGGGACATTGACATAAAATGTAGTATCAACCAGTACAGAAAAGATACATTTTTGAAGGTGAAGACTTTTTTGCTTTTCAAAATTTTGTGGGATCAGTAAGTAAAAATGTTTATAAAAAAGTTGTTTTTATGACATAAAGACCTATTTTTTTGCTCTTCAATATTTTTATTGCTCCTTGACCTTTTCAATTTTTTCACCCCCTGGATGTCATCCTGCCGGCGCCCATGGACATTTTGGACATATATTTATATGAATTGTCTTATTTTTCGTTGGAGAATAACCCTTTAAATTTTGTCGGTAGGGTAGAGTTATTGGATACCCTGTATATATTTTTAATCATAAAACATCCATTTTTTCTAAACAACGCTTACCTTACGGCTTCTGAACAAAATAAAACAAATCCATAAAACATAAACTCCCAACCAAAAACTCTAAGCAGCACTTTCAGCAATGAAGGTGATTTGTTCTTTTTGACTGCTTTATTTTCCTCTTCTTTCCAATATTTTTCTAAAGTGTTTCCTAATCGGGCTGATTGATGTTCTGGTAGAGCATCTGTGAGATCTGCTTCTTCTAAGTCACGCTTGAATCCTTGAATGAAGGTTGGAAATGTATAACTAAAATTAAAAAAAAATATATGTTCTTATTCTGTAAAATTATATTTTAATATGATTAAGATATTTAAGAATTTTCAAAGTAAACCCACATACTCGGGGTAGCAAGATATGTCATGCCTGACCGTGCTCCGAACGGAAAAGCCAGAAGAAGCGCTGATAAATTCTGCTGAATTCTGCCAGTTAGTCCGTTTGGCGCACGCGCGTTAAGATATAGTTCCCAGTGCGACGGTGGTATTTTTATGTTTTTAGTATCGCTAAATCCAAATCCGGGGTCAGTTTGATCCCATAAGGTCGTCATGGTCACGGTCATTTCAAGGTCAAATCATTAAATTTTCTTGAAAATAGACCACAAACTTAGTATATAGAACCATATTTATTTCATTCTGAAAGCGATGCCGCCAAGTACACAAAAAATAATTAAGCAAATAAACCCTTTTGTGAACAATAATTTATTGCAAAAGATATTCAACCCGACGACTACGCAACGCGTTACAGGTTTTATGGGCAGGCCAGAGACGAAATAAGAGAATGTTTTTTAAGTACGTATAAGTACGTAATACGTGTTTTTACAATATTTTTATTTATTTATCTTAAAAATATGTAATCAATCTCTGTCAGAGGCTATGTGCTTTGAAAAGGTTTGTTTACTTTATTATTTTTTGTGTACTTGACGGCATCGCGTTCAGAATGAAATAAATATTGTTCTAACTATATATATTTATGTTTTCGGGGCAGCTTAATCCGAATCCGTAGTCAAATTGACCCAATGAGGTTGAGATCAAGGTCAAATTATCCGAAGTTATTGTAAATGCACTAAAATCATAATATCTTGGGGTTTTTTGGGTCGTTAAATCCGAATCTGTAGTAAAATTGACCCTTCCGGATTCATATTTAGCGACCCCAAAAACATAAAGGCACCACGTTTGTGGTTTATTTTCAATGAATTTTGATGATTTGACTTTGACATGACCTGATGAGGTTAAACTGACTCCGGGTTCGGATTCAGCGACCCCAAAAACATAACGTCTGTGGTCTATTTTCGATGAATTTTGAAGATGTGACCTTGACATGACCTGATGGGGTTAAACCTATACCAGATTCGGATTCAGCGACCCCAAAAACATAAAAATATTATGGTGTAGTCCTTCGGACCACCAATTTTTTTTGTGGGGCTGTGTTAATAAATATACCCAATTAACATAGTAATATTCCTAAAAGCCAATTAATATGCGGAGTTAAACAATTAAAGGAATCATAAAAAAACTTGCTTTAGGTGAAGGGCGGCCTTATAGAGTCAAAAACAGCAACAGGTCGTTTTTAAAATCATGCTTAGCAGTGAGTTTTCTTCTTAATTAGCACAAAAAATATCCACAGTACAATCAAAATTAGCTTCAATTTGCTTTAACAAGGGAATAATAAGAGGTTTTTGAGTCAGGTCGTTTTTAAAATCATGCTTAGCAGTGAGTTTTCTTCTTAATTAGCACAAAAATATCCACAATACAATCAAAATTAGCTTCAATTTGCTTTAACAAGGAATAATAAGAGGTTTTTGAGTTAAATTCCCTACGGATGATTTATAAAAATCAAGATTCTTAAAATACATTCGACTACACTCTGTCAAAAGGTGGCTTCTTTCCTACTTAAAGCCGGCTGGATGGCAAAATAGTAACCTGTGTAAGGTTTTCGCGGTTATCTTCTGCTTAACTTAAGTTTTTTGGGCAATTCGGCCATGGTAGATTTTGTATCCTTAATGTTTCGCCAGCGCGAGTGGTTGGCATCATCAGAAGGTTTCTAGTAGACTACTTACGTACTACTCATAGTACGCAAGTAGTCTACTGAAAAGCATGATACAAAGATTACAAAGGTAGGATCAACAGCGATTTCAAATTGGTTCGCTTTGCGCATGACGTAGCAATGTGACTTTTGTGGCGCAATATTTAAATTTAGGTCCTAAGAAAGCCTGCAATGTTTGTGAATTATAGTAATTTTTTAAATATAAGGACGAGTATAAAGAATTATCTTTCTAGAGTAATATTACTGTTAACAAGCTTAAGATGTTAATATGTGCATAAACGGAACTTACGTAATAAATCACCATTTAAAGCACTTAAAAACATATTATTTTATACCTAAATAGTTTTAAAGTCACAAAACTGCCAAAAGCAAGGTAAAACGGCAAAGAAACTCCCAAAAACACGAAAACAAATCTTATGGATTCAATTTTGTTTACAAATTTAGTCACATTACTATGTCAGAGACGGTGGTTACGCGATAAATCTACAACGACGGCCGAATAGCCCAAAAAACTTAAATTTAGCAAAGAGTCGACTTCTTCAAAAATTTAACCATACTAGGCTACGCACGATCTAAATTTACCTAAATTATAACCCAATAAAAAGATCAAAAAAAGAAGAATGACCTTCACAACGTTTGGCATTTAACATTAGTTAAAACTCACCCTATTTTTACATGTCCAAAACATCTTAAATACCAAATTTCGTAAATGTAGCTTTGGTGCTTTTTAAGATATCTAGGAGTTGCGATACTTTTTACTAACCCACAATAAAAAAAAGAAACCTAAACAATATTTTTGAAAAGAATGTTTTACCTATCTCAGTTTATTCGTACTAACAAGAATTATTTAAAATAATTTTATTTTGTAGTCATATTCCAAATTCGAAGTTATGTTCATTAAAATAGGTGAAACGTTTTTCCTTACTTATAAATTTATATATTTAAAACATTTTTGGATTTCCTTCGTAAACAGACAAAAAACAGGTCTTTAATTTACCTAATAATTCTAGAAGTTTCAATTTTAAAAATAATTAGGTAATAAATAGAACATAAAAGCATAAAAATACACGAATAAAAGATATAGTTAGGTGTATCCACACTAATATGATTTCTTATATTTTGTATTTAAAATGATTCAAGTTATTATTATTGATAAGGATTAATCTATGATAGTTCCAACACAAAACGCCTGTCTTAAGCTTTGTCATGGGTAATAAGGACTTAATTATTTTATAAATGTTGAAAATCATGTACCAAAAATATGATTATCCATCCAGCTATTATGTAGGTAATTTATTATTATATTACATAATCAAGGGACAATTTTTTACAACATTAGATTTTTTACAATAACTTCTTTATAAACACAAAATAAATAGGTCATGGGTAAAATTAAATTTTTAAAATTTAATTATAAACAGTAGGACATAACTTGTAATTAAAGATTTCTACAATTAACATTTTTTCTTCATTGACCTTCTATCCGGAATTTCTACTTCATATATAGGCAGTGCTTCTTCTCTCACCCAAATGCTACCATTTTCACCTTCATTTAACATGGTATTTAGTCCTTCGGCAACATAGTCACTCGCTTGTGGAGTCATCGAACCTAGTGCATGTTTCAAATGCTTGCCTAAACCTGGAAAACCATTTAACACCCACTTATCAGCGTCTTTTAGCATAGCAGTTCGAGTTACTCCTGGACAAATAGTAAGGAATCTACAACCAGTTAAATTAAACCAAAATTCAGTTCCCATTGATCTTGTAAAACCAATGATGAAATGCTTAGTTCCGGTAAGCGTCGGAGTTCCATCAAACTCTTGTAGTCCAAAAATTGACGAAGTATTTACTATAGTCCCTCCGCAACCACCGTTATTTATTCCCATATACTTTATTCCTAAAAGACTTCCTCTAACAGCGGAAGTTATGTTTAGATCAATCATTTTTTCCCACATTTGGTCTTTTGCTAAACCAGCATTGTTTATGACAAGATCGAGTCCATCAAATTTCTTCATGTTTGTTTTAAAAACACATTCAAATTCATATTTGTCTGTAACGTCGGATTTCACAAATATGGCTTTTCCTTTTCCATAGCGATAATTAATTTCTTCAACCAACTCTTCGCCTTTTTCATCAATATCCGATATTGTACACCCTTTCATTCCCCGCTTAAATAGTTCCCTAACATAGGATCTACCAATTCCACATGCTCCACCAGTTATAATTGCAATTTTGCCTGCTATGAGATCCATAAATAAATATTTCTGTGTTTTTTTCTACTAAAATTTGGATTTATTCTTACACAACAATTTATTATGACAACATATTTTTTATTAATATTTGACGTTGTTTGAAGTAAAGGTATATAACCTTTTTGGTTGTGAAGTTGTCACACACTTTAAGATAAGTTCTAAGATTCAAGTTAAAAATCCGAATTAAAAGCGCATTTTATTAGTATAGGTGGTAGCAACGTTTTGGAAAAAAATAGGTTAGCTGATTTGTTGATATGTTGTTCTCCTTTTCCTTTTCAATAGACCCTGGGCTGTCTGGCTGGCGGTAGTGATTGTTTTTATGGTAATTGTCCGCAACTCAGATTTTGATCAAATTTGGTATACGGTGATTTTTAGGTCGCTGATTACGAATTTAAAATAACTTTTAGTCGCAAACGTTTCGTTTCCAAAATATCCATTATTAAAGTTGGCATATGAGCTAACCTTATTTTCACCATATTTTCCATTCTTTTGCACACAATTCTTGATTTAAAGGTAAAGTGGCCAACAATATTTTATTTATACTTTATAATACCCCGTTTTTATGTATTTTACACCAATTATCAAATACATTGCGAAGGTTTCCTTTAAAACGCAGCAGGCCATGAATCAAACTGTTCCGGCACATTCAAAAAAAATCTTTCAGATTCGTGATTAGCGCCCTAAAAAAGCCCATATGCCAAATTTCGTCAAAATCTGAATTACTCCCACTTTCTAAACAATTACCTAAAAACCAAAGGTTTCAACGATAAGACGGTAGAACGAAATTATGGTAACAATAAAATTGTTTTTTTAATAATAAAGCTCCCTAAACAAAAAAGTCATACTTAAATACCCATATCAAAGAAAATTTACGTTTATTTATAAAAACACAAGTATAAATAAAATCAAAACATTGTTTTATTCAGCGAATACATGGACAGAACATTTTACAATTTATTGAAATGTTGTTGCTAACAAGCCCCCTCTTGTCCTTTTGATTTTTAAAGGTTCTTCTATCAGGAATGACTACCTCATAAATAGGTTTGGCCTCTTCTCCCACCCATATGCTACCATTTTCTCCTTGATTTAACATTGTAGTTAATCCTTCGGCGAGCTGTTCAACACTTTGCGGAATCAACGAACCAAGTTCGTGCGCTACTAGTTTTCCTAATCCTGGAAAACCTTCGAATACCCATTCTTCTGCATCTGTTATTAAGGGAGTAATTGTTACACCTGGGCAAATTGTCATAAATCTACAGCCAGTATGATCGCCCCACCAATTAGTGCCTATTGATCTTGTGAAACCTATTACGAAATGTTTTGTACCTGTATAAACTGGACAACCAGGACATCCTTGTAGTCCCAAAATTGATGCTGTATTTACTATAGTTCCTCCGCAATGTCCGTTGTTTTTTCCCATGTATTTTATTCCCAAAAGGCTTCCTCTAACAGTGCTGGTTATGTTTAGATCAATCATATGTTCCCAAACTTTATCTCTTAATATACCAGCATTGTTTACAACGAGATCAAGACCTTTCCAGCATTTCATGTTAGTTTCAAAAACATTTTCAAAGGCTTTGGCGTCTGTCATACTGGCCTTAATAAAAATTGCTTTTCCTTTTCCATAACGACATTCCATTTCCTCCACTAATGCTTTTCCAGCCTCTTCATCTATATCGGAAATTGTACAGGCTTTCATTCCCTTCTTAAAAGTTCCCTAACGTAGGCTGCTCCAATTCCACAGGAACCACCAGTTATTATAGCTATTTTTCCGCAAATAAAATCCATTTTATACGATAGTTTAACTGGAATTTGGATGTATTTTTAAAACTGAAATTTTGACAAAAATGGCTAAGTTACTTTGACAGTTTTTAGGATAAAGGTATCAAAAAATGCATGGTAGCGAAAAACAATATAAATAACGGTAATGAGGTTAAGGCTGAATATATAGTGGTGCGACGAGGATAGCGACGAGCAAATAGCGCGACATCGCGCTTAAATCAAACGCTTATAATCCATAGTAACGCGACGAGTTTCTCGTCGCTTTACTATATATTCAGCCTAAGGTCTCTGCCATGATACTAAGGCCGAGTTAGCGGAACCAAATAACGCGTCTGATTGGTTAAAATAAACTGCGCTAAAAAAATTTACGTTCCGCTGCCGTTACGCCAAAAGTTCAACGGTGTTGAACTTTTTGGCGGAAATCGAGGCGTTTTGAGGTTAGATTTGTTTATTGTTTATGTTTATGTGGTTCATGTTAAATATTTATAAACAGTCGGTGTCGGTTATAAAGTTTGCATAAAGCCTTTTTGAATCGTTATAATAATAATAATATTATGGAGGATGTAATTTGAGATTTTCTTCTTTTTTTTTAGCTTTTTAGCAACTGCCTCATTTTTATGTAGATAATATATATTTTTGAAACGATCCATTCACTGTTTCTTGTATTTTAGGCGTACTGTTCTATGCTGGATTGTTATTGCGCCGATGAAACTGAAGAGCAATTTTGCGCCCATAATTTAAATTTGACATTCGCTTAGTCTGTTAGTTCCGCAAAAACTGACGTAATTTACTTTTCCGCCATTTATGTCAAATTTACGCTCATGAGAACCTACCCTGCGTGAGCGTCGAGCGGCTGATTTAAATAAACAAGTTCTTTTATTTTCGCATAAACATCAAAGACATTTTCCGCTCAACGCTGGCCGCTGACGCTAACGCTAAGTATCGTGTCTGAGGCCTAACTAGTAGCTTCGCCTTAGTTATACGGTGCGACGAATGTTTTCTGGGAACAAATATACAGACTACTTATGGGTGGGGTTACCCAGAGGACAAATGGACCAAAATTTCATTTCATTTCAAAAATGTAATGTAATGGCCAAAAAAGTGTACCAAATTTTATGCAAATATCTGGAGTGCTAGAAAAGATGATAAAAAGGCATTTTTTCTTAAACCTTTAACAGCTGGTACCTCAGAAAGAAAGCATTTTCCGACATAATTTTATATATAAAAAAATCTTAATTTTTGCAGTGTGCTTATACAGTGTTTTTACAAGTTTTTTTAAAACGTTCAACGAAACATTATTAATATTTTAACTGTGGTAAATTAAAAAGAAAACAAACAAACTAAATTGATTATAATAAATAACAGAAACTAACAACCAGCAAGTAGGAATTATTTAACTACTAAATTTACTACTATTATATTTAAAACAGTGCTTTGGATTTAGCTAAGTAAAAAAGGAACATTACTATTCACATATTATCGAAAATGCCACTGTTATTGCCAATACTTATGCTATATCTTAGTCAATCAAAAACCAAATTTGTTCCCTTAACCGGAATATACACGGTCATGCAAAACTGTCACATCTGTCTAAAAAGCCAAAGCTCGCGCGCAAATTTGATCGTGTGTATTAAAAAACTGCCACATCGGGCTTGGTATGCGACTCGATGTCCGAGTTTGATTTTTAGTGGCGCGCGACGTGCAAACTTGTGCATGTGTAGGACACGTCAGTTAACGTTTTAGTTTGATAATTTGTGGTTTAGGAACGTCGTTTACGGGGTTATATTGTTGGTTTTGAGTTAACAAAATGGCTCTTTGGCGCCAAGAAGATGTATTGCGTGGTTTTATAGATATGTACCAAGGTTATCCATGTTTTTGGAAAGTTAAAAGTAATGAATACGTTGACAAAAATAAAAAAAAACCTTTTCGCTGAATTACGCTCATGTTCAAGTTGATCACACCACCAGCTGCCAAAACTGACGCTGATCTGACATCTGAATCGTGTGTATCAAAAGCTTCATTTGACATTCGCTCTCATGCAAATGCGTTTTGGGTTTGCATGACCGTGTATACCCCGGTTTATGGATACAACGCCTATACGTTGTAATCGTAAATAAATATTATTACGTTAAATCTTACGAGCATATGAGAGTTAAAATATGCATGGGAAAGGCTATCAAATAAAAGGAATTTTTAACAATACTATTTTACTTCTTTACGGTCAACTAGGAAAACACACAAATTTAAAAATTATGTTTTTTTATATCTGGTAAGCCATGATTTTTTGACAAAACAAAAATGTATTTTAACTAATCTCTGAAAACTAAAATTCTTTTCTCATTTAACCTTACCTAAAAGTACTTGGAAAAACACAAAATTTTGCATGACAGGCAGTACGGATTTCGTCACAAAGATCTACAGCAGATCTTCTTTCCTTCGTATCACACTGCTGGAATAAGTCTCTTGAGTTTCTGGGTGAGTCCCAGATCGTTGCTCTTGATATATCCAAAGCTTTTGACCAGGTCTGGCATGCCGCACTTCTTAATAAACTTTCCTCCTATGGTCTTTCAACTAAACTATGTACTTGGCTCTCTAGTTATCTATCTGATCGTCGTATATCAGTTATTGTGGACGGCCATTCTTCAAGCTTTCACCGAGTAAATGCTGGAGTCCCTCAGGGCTCAGTTCTGGCACCAACATTGTTTCTTCTTCACATCAACGACCTTCTCTCGTCCACAACTAATTCCATTCATAGTTTCGCCGACGATAGTACCCTTCACTCTAGTTTTCAGGTTCCTAAACCCATTACTAAACCTGACTTGGAAAACAAACGCAGAGCGATGCAGATATCTCTTTCGCAGGATCTTAATATAATATTGGATTGGGGCGCTAAAAATCTCGTCCCTTTTAATGCATCCAAAACACAATCATGTTCCTTGTCGCGAAAAGAGTCATCAAATACTCATCCTCTACTTATGAGCGGCCAAGTTTTACAGAGCAAAGACACCTTTAATCTTGTGGGCGTCACATTTTAAAGTAACCTTAACTGGCATAAACACATTGTATCTATAGCCACGTCAACTTCAAAAAGCTTGGATTTCTCTTTCGAGCCAAAAGTATTTTTCCCCTTCTAATTTATACACTTTTTATGTGTCCCAAATCCGACCTCCCTTGGAATATTGTTCTCATATCTGGGGCATGGCGTCCCCCACAACCCTAAGCATTTTTGATTCTATTCAAAGAAGAGCTATTCGTCTCATTAATGATCCTTCACTTACAGAAAGGCTTCCCTCTCTTGCACATCGTCGGGCTGTGGGGGATTTATCGCTTTTTTATAGGTACTTCCATGGCTTCTGCTCGGAAGAATTGTCCAGTATAGTTCCTCCACTTACGGTTCCCAACAGAGAAACTCGTGGTTCCGCGCGTATGCATCCCTATACGGTCCAACTGGACGGGCCCCGAACTTCCCACTTTGTTCGTTCTTTTATCCCTAGAGTCTCTAGGTTGTGGAACCTGCTGCCCGCGGAGGTCTTTCCTTCCCCCAAATCTTCAAGTATTTAAGTCCCGTGACAACAAACTCCCTCTTACCTCGCTTAAGACACCCACGGTACGTTAGTATTTAGGCTTTTTAGCCTTCGTGGTTTGTCCAGAGATTAAAAAAAAAACCATCTCTGTAGCTGCAGTGGTTTCTGAAATCTCTGCACTTAACATCGGAAAAAACTCATCCTGTACAATATAATGGGTTTTCTCTTATTGTCTATCCCAGTGATGGCGAACGCAAATATTTTACCTCGTGTGCCCAAATTTTTTACCTTGTGTGCCAATGATTCGCCATCACTGGTCTATCCTAATAAGAATTATTCCGAGAACCATAAATAATGATGACATTTTCTTTGTTGGCATCATTATTTTTATTACTTTCAAAAATGTTAATCTTTTTTTCTTAACAGAATATTAAATAGGTTAAACTTCCATGTATTCTAAAAGAACAGAGTATAACATTTGTTATAAATAATTTTAAATAATTTGCTGGTTACATCATTTGCTTACATTATACTACATTTACAATAAACAATTGGCCAATTTCTCATAAAATGTTTGCCTTATTACGGGTACTATCCTATTATTATGTAAAAAATTAGAGTTTTCTCAAAGAAATATATTTGTTCAGAAGGAGACTGCTCGGATAGTGTATTGGGTGTCCAGGTATAAACTTACACCTCCTTAGCCTTTTTATTTTTTTTTTCGTGCCAATAAGTAGAAAATTCAGTTTGTTTGGTTAATTCGCTAGTTTCCGAATCAGAAACCATCAAACCAAGCAACGATAAAAAAATATTTTTTGTACGACCGGACGTAAAATACAATTTTACGCCCCGATTGGAGGGGCGTAAAATTGCACTTTTACGCCTAGGGCAAAAAGTATTAAAAACGCCCGCATTTATAAATAAGGGCGTAAAATAGCACTTTTACGCCATAGAGCAAAAAGTATTAAAAACGCTCGCAATTATAAATTTATAAAGTAATAATAACAATTAAGTAATGCTCCATTTTATTTCGTAAAACAACAATTTATTTAATTAAACATATGTTAAAGTATACTGATTACAATCTAAAACATTAAAAGCTGGGAAATTTTCTCCTAACTACAGAGAATGCTTGTATATTAATTTAAGTCGTACAAAAAATATTGCTTGCATTTCTGGCGTAAAGCACTATTTTACGCCCACAGCTGATTGTTGTCCTCGCGGCTCGGGCAACAACTTTGAGCCGCGGGCGTAAAAGTGCTATTTTACGTCCTTGGTACAAAAATAACTTTTTTTAGTAAAATCTTAAACAAATATCAATTTCAAATAGTTTTGGATATATAGCCACACATGTTTAATTTTCAATATACAGTATGACTACGTAAGTTGGCGTCGTATGTGAAACTTTGTTATTAATAATTTTACAAAAAAGCTATTTTTTGATTTTCCAAAACGTAAATAGCAATCATCAGATATCAAATTGTATTGGGCATCTACGAGTTTTGGTCAAAAATGTAATTTTTGCTTAAGAGTAAAGTGCCTGTATTTTAAGCTAATATCAAAAATGTATGTAAAGAAAATATGTTTATGATTAAAATTAACTTTTAAGCGCGCAATTTTTCCTATTTACATTTTTTAATTTAAATTAATTAAAAAGTTAATAAAAATTATATATATATATATATATATATATATATATATATATATATATATATATATTAATTTAAATTAGTAGTCAAAAAAATATTTGTAACCGATTGTTTTTAATTTTCCAAAATAGCATTTTTGTAGTTTTAAATCTCCTGTATATCATATATTTCTTTTTTAAGATTTTTATATACCGTTATAACCTTATTTTTTTGTTGAATACATAACCAATGGAATATATATATATACATACAATATGAGCAATGCGTTTTGGTTCATCGGCCGGCAATAGAATAACAAAACAAGGACTATTAGTCACGCCTGTTTACATGCTGGTGTATGTATATATATATATCTATTCAGGGAGATTTAAAACTACAAAAATGCTATTTTGGAAAATTAAAAACAATCGGTTACAAATATTTTTTGACTACTAATTTAAATAGCGTAACAAAAACTATTAGTTAAATAAATTGTTACCTGTTGGGTTACTACTTACATACGTTTTAACTTAATTTCATGTTGTATACAGAAAAAGTAAAATTAATTATTTATGAAGAAAAAAACATGTTTTAATAAATAAAGTTTACACTTGATTTTTTCAAGTAATGATAGGCGATAAAAAAATGTATTGAACTTTTTTTTATTACTTTTTATGCTTTTTAATAAATTATTTTTAAAAATATCATTTTCTATTTTTTTATTTTTAAAATAATATTTTCGCGATTTTGAGCCACCCTGTATATCAAGGAACAATTTTTATTATAGCTTTAAGCATTTCAGACAAAGCAAAAATTTTTATTAAGAATAACTTTTTTCGAAGTATTTAAAATAAAACATTTTACAGGTCATTCAATTTCATCTGTGGACAAACTGTATACCGGTTGAGCTAAATAACATAACACATAGGCAATGTGAGGAAAAGAGAAAATGTAACTAAATATCGGCATGTAAACATGCTTGACTAATAGTTCTTGTTTTGTTATTCTATTACTGGCCGATATACCAAAACTGCTTGCTCATGCAGTATATATTTTTAAAGGAAATTTACCTACTAAAGATTTGCCGATAGAGTTTTCAAACACCATGAATATTAATGTTCAGCACTCGTCGGATGACTCTGTATATGTAATACAAACTTACCTAAAAGTAACTGCAGATAGAGGAAATGCATTTTCTCTGGGATTTGGTTTTCTGGTCGCCTTTGCACTACCGTCCATCCCCTTTTAGAATTATCTCGAGTTGTAGTTCCACATATACCAACAAACTAAAACAAATTATTCCATCATAAATATATTGCTGAGAAATAATTTTCATAAAGGTTCACCAAAAAATATAAAAATCAAGAATGGTATTATAAAATGGCTATCCTGGGTAGTTTTGACTACCTGAGAATTTATATAACTTAAAACTAGGTGTCATTTCTGCCGTACTTATTTTAAATACAAAAGCCATCAGGTAGGTACAACTTATATAAGTAAACCTTTAAAAGAAACCTTACTTTCTGATCGATCAAAATAACAAATAATACTTGTAAAATAACTTTTATCAAATTTCGCCCAAAACTCGAATATCACAGTTTTGGATTTAAAAATCAATCTTCGGTAGTAAAGTTTAGGGACAAACTGCTTTATTTTTTATTTTTAAGAACAATGAACTTCCAAAGGCAACAAACTTTATCTATATAATCTTAAGTAAGAGTGAAAAAACAAATTTACCTTACTTATTGATTTTATACAATAACATTTTAAATCATCAACAATACGAGTAAACAGGGTGTAATGTAATTGATGGCTAAAAAATACAGGGTATGATTCCTTAGCTTATTTTAGGAAGAAAAGTTCATATGAACATATGTCCTAAACGTCTTAATTTTTAAACCACGGGGTGTTAAAAGATTCTTTTTAAATCCTCGTTTAGTTTAGAACAAATTTGATCTCTTGACTTTTTTTTTTTTTTTGACGTACGGTTTTCGCGTAAATAAAAGAAACCATTTCTCGGCATGGTCATATTAATAAATGGTATATTATTTTAAGGATAAATTTCATATTAGCAATACAAACTGACCATGCCAAAAATGATTTCTATTGATTTGAGATACAAGGTGTTAAAATTCAAAAACCAAAACATTTCGAAAACACTTATTTTAGTAAAAACTTTTATACTGGATATAAACCTTATTAAAATAAGTATTTATTATTTTGTTACATAATTGATAATTAAAAATTATAAAACCTAATAAAAGAAAAGATCCCGCAATGTTTTTTATGGTCTAAAAATATGCAATTAAGTGATTTTATGTTTTTCTCTTAAACTAAACAAGATACGAAAAAAATTAAGAGGTAGAGTATTTTTATTTAGTTACTCTAAAAGAAAGCACAAAATTAATTTTACACACATTTACACAGTCAGTGGCGTACCGTTTTTTTTTGTTGGAAATATTCCTTCAGTTCCCTCGACAAGCCACTGGACTTATTAAACGTAATTAAGTTAATAATAAATTAACCCCTTAATGTCATTAATAATATTGCCAAATTAAAGACAAATTGGGTAAAGAATAGTAGGGATATTTAAAAAAATAGTTTTTTTTTTTTAATTTTAACACTCACAAATAAAAATAAATTAAATATTATTTGGACTTTCTTTTATGTACTAATGACAAAAAACAACTAATAGTGTGATTTTAAAATTAATGTCGAGAATCGTCTATAGCTGAATCACCCATCTGATTCAGATTATAAACCCAAGTTTATTAAAAACACTTGTTTTTTTCGAAATCAGAGATCGGTAGCGGTACACACGTCTCAATATGCGGTGAATCACGCGGCGCGTGTGGTACGTTTAAGTTGTGTCTCCCTAACCGCGTTACCTCGCACGCGCTATACGTGTCACAATTTGCGCCTTGCCTAAAAAGTGAGTATTCAGCGAACATATACGACCGAACAGCAACAAACGTATGCGTTCGGGTAGTGCAAACGTAAATAATTTTATGGACGAACGCATCCGAAAGGTTCGCTTGCGTTCGTCGGTGTCGGTACTTCAAAGAAAATTCGCTGCACACTGTTTTGGGATATGTATGTATAAAAACACATTTGGTAAAAAACCAGGGAGCAAATAACTGTCGACCATTTTGTTTTTGTGTTAATGGAATGTCTAGTTAGGGATGCGATTTATGAATTCCTACTGCGTGTCAGCACCTTCATGGAGTTAAAACGCAGTACAAATACGAGCAATATCACCTTTATTTACGTCTTTAAACCCTACGTGAGTTTGGTGCTGCAGTCTGGAAGGAATTTAAAAGCATGCAAATGCATAAGCGGTTTGTGAATTCCTACTGCGTGTCAGCGCCTTCATGGAGTTGAAACGCAATAACAAATACGAACAGTATCACCGCCCTTTCCCACTCTAAACCATACGTAAATTTTGTGCTACAGTTTGATAAAAAGGTAATACGATTGAAATTTAACCTGGTAACAAAAGGTCTGTGCCAGTAAAAGTGAATCAAACAGCTCAAATACAGTGAGATAATTAATACATAACCCGAGACATAACCATTTTTAGAAAAAGTCATAGTTTATGAGTTCTTTTTGGAAATTTTGTTATTACATATTCGGCTTCATTTAAAAGACAATTTTATTTTTAAAAATATTAAAATTAAACTTTTAGATTTCTAATTGTACATTTTTATTGGTTAGCTATTAAGGTATTATTTTTTTTTGTCTTTTGACTATGGTTATTCAGCAAGTATTTGTTATAGTTATTATTTATTAAGCTAATAAATATTTTAACTTTTAATTTAAATTTGATACGAGGTATTACAAAATGTTGTTAGCAAAGCCAAAAATCTGACAAAACATTATACAGTGCTTGTCTAAATTATATAAATAAGGACCTGATCTCTTAACTTTTGAATTGTTTGGTATATTTTCATAAAAATTTGAGGACTTTAGTGAGACAACATAAACTGAATTTTAGACAGGGAATGACAGATATAAATGTCAAACTCAGACCTGATCTCTTAACGTTTGAATTGTTTGGTATTTTTTCATAAAAATTTGAGGACTTTAGTGAGACAACATAAACCAAATTTTAGATAGGAAATGACAGATATAAATGTCAAACTCACAGCTGGGCGCCATTTTAAAAAGAAAAATTAAATGGAAAAAGTCATACTGTAAACCTTTTATTTAAAAAATAAACATTGACACACTGCTTTTAGGTTATAAACCGTTTAAAATTCACATAAAACTAAAAGAAAACAACCGTATAATTCAATTAAATGCAATAAGTCGGTAAAGTAAAAAGATTTAAGGCGGGGGCGAAGCGTCTCCTTGCCATGCAGTATGAATTCCAAATATAAAAACAAATTTGCTTGTACTTAAAACATCCCATGTTACAACACGCGTAGCAATTATAGGGCTGATTTCTGCGTTCTACTTTATGAATTCCTACGCGATATTTGTGCTGGCGCGTAGTAGTATTTTTACAGTGTTCTAAAATGAAAACTTCCATTTAATCCTCCTGCATTTCAGCACGGTACGGTGTTGTAGCGTAGTAGGAATTCATAAAACGCGTTAGGGATCCCTGGAAAATTTTTACCATTCATTACTAAAAAGCTAATTTTTCGTATGTAGCTTCATTTTGACGAAACGCCCAACTTTTTTCCTTACAACAATTTTCGGTTGTGTTAGCGTACAGTGATAGAAGGAATTAATTGTGTTGATTTGACAAATATCAAAAATTTATTACTAACATGTAAATGTAAGGTTATGCAAAGAGTTTAACACACACATTGTCCAACAAATTGCAAGGTACGCCACCCTGGTTTTTTGATATTCATCAAATCAGCATATTTAATCCCTGCAACCATTGTATGCTACCTTCAAGGAAAATTGTTGTAAGGAAAAAAGTTGGGTGTCTTGTCAAAATGAAGCTATTCACGAGAAATTGGCTTGTTAGTAATAAATGGTAAAATGTTTCAGTTAGGAAACTAATCACAACAAAATGTCTATAAATAGATATAATAAAAAAAAACTTTAAAAAAATTTAAGGCTTTCCGCGAAAACCGCATCTTATTAATTACTTTATTTGTTTTTGGGCCAAAATGTAGACGCCACACTGTATTTAAATTTAATTTCAGTGGGTTATAAAGAAGGCCTGAATAACTTTCTGAAACTTTAAACTAAACTCTAGGCTTAACCACTAATTTAAAGGTTATTGTAAAAGTTGCTCTTCAGAAATAGCTATTTACGTTACTAGACCGGAAAATGGTATTTTACGGGTCGACGAAAAACATTTACAGGGCGAGCCGTAGGCGAGTCCTGTAGTTTTGAGGAGACCCGTAAAAGTATTTCCGGTCGAGTATCGTACATAATTTTTTTTAATTGACCGGAAAAAAAAACTGTGTAAATTTTTAGTGTTATATTTAAACGACAATAAGGACGCTGCTTCAATTATTTCATCTGGATTTTCCATGTCTGACTCCATTTTGGCAAAATGATGCTTTCTTTACTTTACAATATCTTGAACTGTCAAATAGTAACAATTGAACTCTGACAATTTTTGTCATGACTAACAGGATTTTTTGATATCAGGGACCGGAAAGTAAATGAGAGACCGGAAAGTAAACTAGGGACCGGAAAGTAAATAGCATTTCCGCTTAAAAAATTGAGTGGAAAAATAAATTTTCCGGTCAATTAAAAAAAATAAATTACAGAACGCTACGCCACTGCTGTACAGTGCAAGTATCTACTTTGATTTAAAATACATTTAATGCATGGAAAGCAAGTTACGTTTTTTAAAAAGTGTCGAACCCGTCGATTATTTTTGAGTAACACTGGTTTCTATAAAAGAAATATTTATACAGCATGTCCTAACTTCGCGAAAAATGATGTCTTCAGTGGTTTTTGATCAGGACACAAGTTATTTAAAAGTGTTTAGGAGAGCATAAAACGTTATAAAACACTGCCCAAGTTAAACGCTTTTTTCTGTATCGCGGGATATTAAATTACAATAATTTCACTTTAAAAGTTAACCACCAAATAAATTTGATTATCTAATAAGTGGGTTGCAATATAAATAAGGGGTTCAGTGAAAAAGTGGTACAAGTAATATTTTGTCAAAATTAGAGCAGCAATATTTGATTTAAATTTTTATTTTATTTATATTTTTACTTTTTATAGTAATAAATTTATTTATTGTTGTTTATTTTTTTTTATAGTTTTCTTTCCCACTTTTCCATTTCCTTAAACTTAAGTTACCGTCAATTACTTTTAGGAATTATTGCTAAAAACATATTTTTTTAAAGAGTTTTTGTATTTTTGTAAAAATAAAGATTTTATTTAAATTAAAAATATTTTTCCTAACCGCTATTTTTTACAAGCCGAAAACTTACAAATAAAAACAAAAATTCATAAAAATAATGATAACCTTCAAAATAACTAGAACAGGTGGATGATTTGTTATTAATTAATTGGATTATATATGATGTAATAATCATTATTAAACAAAATATTGTTACACATAAATATTTTAAAAAAGTTTATTAATTACTGAAGTACCCAAATCTTACTCGGAGTGACATTTACAAGTTTTTATCCGAAAGCTGATAAAAAAATAAAAATATTTTTATGAAAATATAAATGTACTACGGCGCAAAGTAATGACATTCATTTTAATGTACAAGGTAGCGCCTTTTGTTGATCTTGCAGAGTATAGCGAAAACTAAAAGAGACAGAACAAATTTGATCGCGCAATTTTTAAAAAGAAATTTAATGGTGAAAGTAAATCATGGCAAACTTGATTCATTTGGCCAGGCACTTGTAACTCGCTTAATATTAGAGATAAAAAAAAATGTAAATAGAAAAGTTTTATGGATTTTAACGTAGAATTCAGTGGCGTACCCATATCCTATCCATTGCCATTTATTTTAAAGTTATGACACAAAAGTTAAGTTTTTTTTAATGGAATAGGGTATATTTTATCACCAATAAAAAGGTCGTCTTAAAAGCCGTAAAAAAACACCACCTATAATGTATTTAATTTGTTATAGTTTCGAAAATATAGCTATCGTCAGAAGTTTGATAATAAAATGGTATTTTTAAATAAAACACCCTGTATATTTTATCAGCATTAAAAACAACTTTTTAAGGACCCAATTCAACTGGAGTATTGCTAAGTTAAAATATTGCGATTTAATTAAACTTACATCGGTACAAAAGTTGATATTAACTAAGGTAGGTACAGGGTGTCATACTTCAAAAATATTTTTAAATTATTTCGATAATAATATTTGATACGTTTTAAATATAGTAATAAAATTCGGTATCTAGAGGTTTTTAGAATTAACTGGTTTACTTAGATGGGACATACAGAGTAGAACAAAAAAATTGGGACGTTTTAGAGAAATTCAAAGTAGTGTAGGGGAGGTCCGGGAAGACCCGCCCAGCGAGTAACGATGTTTACCGTCATAATTTCTAAACGCAGCCTCTATTTCAAGCACCATTTACTTTGTGTGTATTTTTTGTAATATAACTAGCCAAACAACCAAATTTATTTAAAAAAATATGAAAGGTAATACCCAAAGCCTTATCATCTTTTAACACGCTTTTATTAGCTTGGGTTGTAACTAGCTATCTATCTATCTATGTAACGGAATCTTTGAGCCTAATTTTTACCAACTTCCAGCGATTCAATTTCTTTGAAACTTTGCACACGTATCAAGGACCGATGACAATGCAATAATTTAAAAACAGTATCCCGTTATCCTGATTAGGACCGCCAGGATAAATAAATTCCTTTACAGATCCTCTGTGTCTCTTGACAAAATGGCGAAGGAATTTTTTAGTAAATAAACTGGAGCATTTATTTTTAAAAAACTAATTGATATATCGAACTAAAAAATGAAAAATAAAAAATAGTTTAAAAAACTAAAAAACACGCTTTATATGCAACCGAACTAAAAATTAGAAAAAAATTTTCATTACAAAGATTTTGTCACTTCAGAATAAAAGCGTGGGGTGCTTAATATATTAAATGTTATAATTATTCTATTTGCAAATATCTATGAGGGAAAAGTTATGACAAAATAGTAAAATGCACCCTACGCTTTTTACTCTGAAGTGACAAACTCTTTGTAATGAAAAATTATTTTCTAATTTTTAGTTCGGTTGCATATAAAAGCGTGTTTTTTAGTTTTTTAAACTATTATTTATTAATATATTTGGTTACATAGGTAGATACTTATTTTTTACTTTAAAAAAATACATACAAAGTAAATGGTACTCGAAATGATGTACGGGGACTTTTTGTGCTGACTGTATTTTTCATTATTAAAATTTAATTTTAAGTATAACTACCAAATACTGTTCTACCGAGGGGCCATTTTGAACTTTTGTCTGGTGGGCCAAATGATTCCCAGTCCGACACTGAACCTCACTCATTACATCCTGTATAGTCCAAATTCAAAATACTAGTATACTAATATACTAGAACAATGCTTAAACTTTTACAAAAGGCAAAAAGTGAAAAAAATATAGTAGGAGGAAACTCATTGGAAAGGATAGAACATAACAAAAGGTTTGTTCCAGCAGGCTGTCAGAAATGTTTTTAACCGTTCGGATTCTGCGCACGTCAAATTTGTCGTTCCAGCAGTGCCATGTTTGTAACATTATACAATTGTTTGTTGTTCCAGCAGTAGTTTTACGATGTTGGAAACTGTTTTAAAAGTTTTGCAAACTTTCTTTAAACATTACTGACAAATTTTTAAGATAATAATAATTTTCAACCGTTTGGATTCTGCGCACGTCAAATTTGTCGTTCCAGCAGTGCCATGTTTGTAACATTATACCTTTGTTTGTTGTTCCAGCAGTAGTTTTAAGATGCTGGAAACATGTTGGAAACTGTTTGCAAACTTTCTTCAAACATTACTGACAAATTTTTAAGATAATAATAATTTTCAACCGTTTGGATTCTGCGCACGTCAAATTTGTCGTTTCAGCAGTGCCATGTTTGTAACATTATACCTTTGTTTGTTGTTCCAGCAGTAGTTTTAAGATGCTGGAAACATGTTGGAAACTGTTTGCAAACTTTCTTCAAACATTACTGACAAATTTTAAGATAATAATAATTTTCAACCGTTTGGATTCTGCGCACGTCATATTTGTCTTTCCAGCAGTGCCATGTTTGTAACATTATACCTTTGTTTGTTGTTCCAGTAGTTTTTAAGATGTTGGAAACATGTTGGAGACTGTTTGGAAAGTTTCTTCCAATACATTACTGAGCACAATTTTTCACGATAATAATAATTTTCAACCGTTTGGATTCTGCGCACGTCAAATTTGTCGTTCCAGCAGTGCCATGTTTGTAACATTATACCTTTGTTTGTTGTTCCAGCAGTAGTTTTACAATGTTGGAAACTGTTTTAAAAGTTCTGCAAACTTTCTTCAAACATTACTGACAAATTTTTAAGATAATAATAATTTTCAACCGTTTGGATTCTGCGCACGTCAAATTTGTCGTTCCAGCAGTGCCATGTTTGTAACATTATACCTTTGTTTGTTGTTCCAGCAGTAGTTTTACAATGTTGGAAACTGTTTTAAAAGTTCTGCAAACTTTCTTCAAACATTACTGACAAATTTTTAAGATAACCTTTCTTGTATTGACGTTGTGTAAGCAGTATGCTCCAAGATCATTAGACTAGATATGAGTATGTACGCCTTGTTTATTTGTGCCTATTTTTTTCTATATTTGTATTCTGTATAAAACTCCTTCTTTAATGATATATACAGCGTGTTTCCTTTCAAAATGCGGCCAAAAGTTAAGAAAATCAAGTGCCACCCTTATTTCTGTTTTGAATAATTATTTTTGCTAAGTAGACTGTGAAAATAAAAGAATGGCCTATTTTACTTTCACAGGTAGTGACATACAGTGGCGGCAAACTAATTGGAAACGATACCTAAAATCTAATTTAATAATTTTTATACAGAAATGTATACAAAAAATTTAAATTTTATTTAAATGATTCTTTCATTGTAATAGTATCATTGAAATAAAATTTAAAATTTCTCGTATACATTTCTGTATAAAAATTATTAAATTAGACTTTAGGTATCGTTTCCAATTAGTTTGCCGCCACTCTATTTCATTTTGTTCAATAAAGTACTTAGATTTCGTAATTTCAATTGTTAATGTAATTAATGAGAAAAAGGTACAAATTTGAGAAGCATTTTTAAATGGCAACACCCCATTTTATTTTATTTTTAAATTTTACACTAAAATCTCTTTATAATGACATAATGTTTATTTTTAAGATGGCTGCCATAGATCATTTATGGACGACATCTGAATAACGGAATTCTTTATTAAATGATCTATGGCCGCCATCTTAAAAATAAACAATATCTAGGGATACGTTATTGAAAAGAGGTTTTAGTGTAGAATTTAAAAATAGAATATAATGGGGGTGTTTCCATTTAAAATGTTTGACAAATTTTTAATTTTCTCTCATTAATTACATTAAAAACTGAAATTACGAAATCTAAGTACTTACTACCTGTGGAAGTAAAATAGGTCATATTTTATTTTCACAGCCTACTTAACAAAAAAATGTATTCAGAACTAAAATAATGGCGTCACTTGATTTTCTTTAGAAATCTTCTCTGGCTGCCATTTTGAAAAGAAACACCCTGTACAAATAAAATAGGTTTATTTATACAGAAATTATCATTGAAAAGGTAATTTTATACAGAATTCAAATATAGAAAAAAGTAGGTACTTGTATTTAATATAGGAAAGGTGATGGTACTTCCGGTTAAACCGGAGGTAATTTTGAGTCCTGATAATGACAAAAAATGTTAAATTAAGTAGGTTATAAAAATACTATAAAATTTTTATTTTTCTCTCTTGAAAACTACAAAAAAAATGGGAGAGGGAAACAACATCCTGTGTCACCCGGTATAGGTACCGTCAAAGAACTTTTAAGGTCAAGTTTAATTAAATTGTGGCCGATAAAGATACATTCACAAATTTTATACTTGTTTTCGTGTTAAAAAAATATTTTTAAATTAAAATGCATTATTTGGACACTGATGACCAATCTGATAACCAAAAGATTATTTAGCCCGAAATTAATGATGTATAAATAATAATTTAAAGCGATTATTTTTATAGCAATTTTTTTATTTTAGGACAGTCCACGAAGGCTAAGAGTGTAAGTATTAACATATTATTCGTGCGACACAGTGACGGCGCCACGGGTGGGCGCGGTGTGGCGAGCGCCCAACCTAAATAATTGCTCTTGCCCAACCGTTCGCCCAACCTGATAACTGAGCAAGAAGCAAAGAAACGCAAAAAGTTCTGGTAAAAAAACCGTCCCATCTCATTCGCATTTATTCAATTTATGTTCAAGTAATCCAATTCAATGAATTCTTAAATAAATGATCAATAGTTAGGCTTTGTCATTAGAGCAGGATTTTAGTGTATTTAAATATAAAATTAAATATTCTATTAAAATGTTTAAAAAATTAAAAATATTCTCCCGTCAGTTTTGTGTATTTAAAATTTGAATTACGAAATACAGGGTGTAACAAAATGTTGTTAAAAACACATAATTTAGTTTAAATTAATAGACTGGGAGTCGATATAAACCTTCTTTAAAAAAGTATTTATTATTATTGTTACATAAAGTCGCTGTTATTACGAAGGGCCTATTTGAAGTTTTAAAACTCTTTAGGAGAGCGGTTTATAGAAAATTGGGTCATCATTTTGGCTGTTCCCCTGACACTTGCATCTTATTTTAAATAATTTGTGGTGTAATATTAGGATATGCAAGTTTGTCCTAACATAAGTAAGGTCTACCCTTGTATAACAATGGGTATAGCTTATTTTTGCTAAATATCGCCCTTTCGTAATAACAGCGACGATAATAATTGCCAATGAAAAATTTTAAACCCCTTTTTTAAAAGAAAAAGTTCCCACAATGCTTCTTTTATGGTCTAAAAATATGCAATTAATTGATTTATTTCCTCTTTATTTAAACAAAATATGAAAAAAAATAGGAGACATCAATGCTGTTTTTTTTTGCTTAATCTAAAGAAAGTACAAAAAATGTACGCACATACTCCATTAGTGGCGTACCGTTTTTATTAAATGAAATTAAGTTAGTGATAAATTACCCACTTTATGCCATAAATTACATTGCCAAATTAAAGCAAAATTGGGTAAGGGATATTTAAAATATTAAAATAAAACGTTTCGTTACAAGTTTAAGACCCTATATCTTGAGCACAAGGAGTTTGTGGACCTATGTTTATATGAACTTTTTTCACATTTTTAAAAGTAGAATCTACAATTAACTTTTTTAACAACTTTCAGTAACACCTTGAATATGTCATTTATTAAACAAAATAGAATATAGCACTAGAGGTAAGATAGGTAATTTTTTGGTTTTTACAGAAGAAGCTAACATTTTTCTCAAAAACCGTTTGTTGTATCACCAAAATGCAAGGAACCAAATCTTTTGATTTTTTGTGGCCTTCATTCTGGTGTACCTTAACATTTAAAAAAATGATCATACACATTCAAATTCAAATTCATATATTACGGTTAAAAACAATTTACATTTACCGACGTCACAATTTAAAATAGTATAAAACTACACAATATTAAAATAGTTAAAGCACAAGTCTAAATTATACATTACTAAATAAAATTTCACTACAAATACATTTTTTTTTCTGAACATTTCTGAACATTTACATTTAGACTTATCCAACTAAAAGTTATCATTGACAAAAAAAAACACAGATTTTGCACAATAAACATAAAGTCACAAAACTGGGAGTACTCTACACATTGTCAGGCTGAGAAGGGGCTCTCATTCCCCAGAAAGAATCTAAATCAAAATTCAGATACTCCTGGACGCTATAAGAAGTACACTCTAGAAGCAAGTTTTTACCTTGTTTTTAAATGCATTCATGGGCAAATCCTTAATTTGATCAGGAAGTTTATTATAACATTTTGGGCCGAAATAGTTTGCTGAAAATCGTGAGCGTTCTAGTCTATGATAATTTATTCGTATTAAGTTATTTGATCTTGTGGGGTATTGGTGAAAAAAATGATTTTTATTAAAGAGATGTAAGTTTTTATGGCTATATACTAGACACTCATAGATGTATCTGCATGGCAGTGTCATGACCCCTAGCTCTCTGTAAGCGCCTCTGGCATCATCCCTATAGCCGACACCAGCAATCACCCTTATAGCTCTTCTTTGAAGCTTAAATATTCGTGCAGCCTGGGTTGAGTGACCCCAAGCCAAAATGGCATAGCAGGCCACCGATTGAAAAACCCCATGAAATGCCTGAAGAAGACTGGATCCTGGCAGTATGACCCTAAGGTTCCTAAGCAGGTATATGCTTTTTGAAAGGCGTTCGGCCATATGCTCAACATGTTTGTCGAATTTAAGGTGTGGGTCAAGATATATACGATATATATACATTAAATTTTAGTCAACAGGCTTTACCCCCATTAAAACTTCTCTCTGCTGGGAAAAAATTTTATAAATCGAAAATTGGGAGTTTACCTTTTTCAAGACAAACAATAAATTCAATTCCTAAACCAATAAAAATGTGCAGGTTTTCGCGCTATTTGATGTAAAAATGTAGACACTGTTTAAAATAAACGTTTTTTACCCAACTTACGATGACTGTAGCTTAAAAAGGGTTTTTGTTTTAGGTTTATAGGACCCTAAAAACAAGCCCCTAAAATATTTGTACTGAATTTTACAACGCCCTATATCTATTTAATTTTAATAATACACATGCACATAATGTTGCCCACTCTCCAAATTTTTCTGCCAGGTATTGCCCAACTTAAAAAATAGTTGGCGCCGCCACTGATGCGACAAGAAAACGTTATTAACACCCAGAATTCCCATACAGGTTGTTACGGAATGTTGTTAAGAAAATTAAAGGGTACTTTTGTTTAACATCTTCAAAATTACGCGATTGAAGGGAGCGCGAGCGACGTGTCTGTCTACAAACTTTTATTGCCAACTTCTTTGCCCAATTCCCCGCTCACTGCAGTGAACACAAATGTGACGAAAGTATGTAAACGCGTAATTAGATACATACAAGGTGTCCCAAATTTATTTATATCTCTTTCGCAGGATCTTAATTTAATATTGAATTGGGGCGCCAAAAATATCGTCCATTTCAATGCATCCAAAACACAATCAGGTTCCTTGTCGCGAAAAGAGTCATCAAATACTCATCCTCTAGTTATGAGCGGCCAAGTTTTACAGAGCAAAGACACCTTTAATCTTGTGGGCGTCACATTTGAAAGTAACCTTAACTGGCATAAACACATTGTATCTATAGCCACAGCAGCTTCAAAACAGCTTGGGTTTCTCTTTCTAGCCAAAAAGTATTTTTCCGCTTCTAATTTATACACTTTATATGTATCCCAAATTCGACCTCCCTTGGAGTATTGTTCTCATATCTGGGGCATGGCGTCCCCCACAACCCTAAACATTCTTGATTTTATTCAAAGAAGAGCTATCCGTCTCATTAATGATTCTTCACTTACAGAAAGGCTTCCCTCTCTTACCCCTCGTCGGGCTGTGGGTGATTTATCGCTTTTTCATAGGTACTTCCATGGCTTCTGCTCTGAAGAATTGTCCAGTATAGTTCCTCCACTCACGGTTCCCAACAGAGAAACTCGTGATTCCGCGCGTATGCATCCCTATACGGTCCAACTGGACAGGCCCCGAACTTCTCACTTCGTTCGTTCTTTTATCCATAGAGTTTCTAGATTGTGGAACTTGCTGCCCGCGGAGCTCTTTCCTTCTCCTCCAAATCTTCAAGTATTTAAGTCCCGTGTCAACAAACTCTTCGCTTAAGACACCCACGGTACGTTAGTATTTAGGCTTTTAGCCTTCGTGCATGGTTTGTCCAAAGATTAAAAAAAAAATAACTTTGCTCCTGTACAAAATACTTAAAATAAAAAATGTTTATTCGGATACGCTCTTTTTACTGACAGTACTAGTTTTTATACAAGGTGTCTCAAAAATATAATTTGTATTGTACAAAGTACGTTTTTAAATGAAACAGCTTGTATATTTTATTACATTTTGATTCTTCACAACTTACTATACGTCAATTATTGCTGGTTTTTGAGATATCAGCAGTAACCGTAGTTACGCCAATGGAAAAAAGTTGCTTAATACTTACAATTTTTATTTTTTTAAACCATAACAAGAATCATTTAAAAACGTACAGCTATAATCACTTAATAAGTCATGTGCACTTATCATCGCGATCCGATGGGTAGTACAGGATTTTGCCGGTTTTGTTGCCAAAAGTTGCGTGGAGATTGCCTGGTTTAAAACTTACCCTAACTTTGTTATTAAATTTTATTGAAATTTTGAAGTATGTTATTTTAAATGAATATTCTTAGATACAATACAGAATATTAAAACCCACAAAAATTAGCTACTAATTCAATTTTCCCAAAAAGGAGAATACCGCTTTTGAATCTAGACCATAATCCTTATAAAAAAATAGAATAACTAGTGGTTTCTTAAAATGGCAGTTTATGTATTGTCAATTTATTCTGTTGGTAACATCGTTCGTGTGCTGCAATCACAGAACTATGTGGCTGCAATTGGCCAATGATGATCAAATAAACGAGACGGCCATATTGAAAAATATAGTGTGTGTCAGTGTGTGTGTTCTAGACCCCTCAAATATTTTACTACCTTTTTTTGTTCAGTCATTGTTTGCCCTTGGCAATAATTTCCCAACTTTATGCGTACATAGTTTACGAATCATCCTGTATAAAATTTAAACTCTTAAGGTGTATATGACGTCCTAAATAATTATTTGAAAAAGTTGAAACATTACCTTGTACAGATTAAGTCTTGTAATAACAATAACAACTGTGTAGTTACTGAACTACTTATGTATTGTTTATAGTTTAATTGCGTGCCGATCTACAACATACTTATTTGCGTCGACCTACCCCGCTAATTGGTGAATGGAACTTATACATTTATTTAAATTCCATCAACTTAAATTTAGTTATTCTCTTGATTCAATGGTAATTTAGTTATACATACAACTATAGAAAATGAATATGTTACCAAGAATTAATAAATCAAAAACACTCAATTTCATTAAAAATATTGATATTTGATCGTTAAACTGAATCCGATTCAACCGCGATCGGATCGAACTTAGGCACGTGTTTTAATTGGTTCAGTTTAACTATGTACCTCTCCAAATGTCTCAAAAGTGGGAGCAACTTCGATTTTGACGAAATGTGGTATACGGTTTTTTTGGGTTAATTACGAATCTGAGAGAATTGTTTTCGGAAACGTTTCCCCAGATATTCCTCAACAAAGTTGTAAATTAATTAATCTTATTTTCACTATATTCCCTCTTCTTTTTGCCACAATTCATGATTTAAAGCTTTAAAAACCCAGCTTTTCTATGAATTTTACACCTTTTATCAAATAAATTGAAAAGGTTTCCTTACCCCCACCATAGCCTGCTGCGATATAAAAAAAAAATGCAAAAAAGTGTGAAAACCTAGAAAAAGTGGTTAAAAGGTAAAAAATCAAATATTGTGTGCCACATTGGCTTAAAACACAAAAGAATGGAAAATAAAGTTAAAATGAAGTTAGTTTAATTTTTTAACTTTATTGATGGATATCTCCGGAACAAACCGTTTCCAAAAAAAAATCGTTTAGATTCGTAAGTATAGCGCTAAATTTCGTCAAAATCGGTGTTGTTCCCACTTGACTCTCATTTTTAAGACAATTATACCAACCAAAATATTAAACTTGTATAAAAAAAACCACTCGAAATCGCACAGCTTTTGTACATTGTTTTGTTACACTCCACGTGGTTTTAAAAATTTATGTAGAATTTAAAATATATAGGATTTAGTTTTAAATGGTCATTGGGTATTGGCATTATTTTTTTAACCAATTTATTTTATTTAAACAAACTAACATAATATGTATAAGTACATTTTTAAGAAAATATATTTTAAAAAATCACAAGCAGTATTATGATTCTAAAGCTATGAACATACAAAAATAATCACAATAAAACTTACCACAGTCTAAGATTTTAATGCCCGCCGTAAATAATTGATACCCGGTATGTATTTAAAAATGACAAAACCGGTAAATCGCCAGTTAAGCACGCGAGTTTATTACTTATTTATTTAAAAACCTAATTTAAAAATGATTTTATTAGATAACTAAAGAAATGCTGCACATAAATATAGAATTGGATTTGCCGGTAAGCGAGGATAAAATCCGCGATGTTTTTTAGCGGCTGATAAAAATAGTGGCAACCACACTATTTCATTGAAGCCGGGTCACTTACTACACTACTCAACGGTTTCAGTTTGGTCATTCATTTTTTACAACATGCGCGCTAAGCAAACTAAACATTGTCAGACCAGAAAATACAGAGATTTCAACAGTTTTCAAAACAACCTCGTATATTATATTATTGCCGTTATGTTTCTGATGATTATGCAGCCCACACAGCACATCAGCTACTCCAAGGAAAGTAGTCTATAAAGGTTTACCTAAAAGTTTACTAAACAACATAAAGCATGTACCTCTTAGAGGTCGCTTTGCCCAAAAAGTTGCGTAAGAAAAAAGATATTAGCTGTATCGTTTTTTTACGCGATTTTACAAGATTTATTTGGTTTACTTTCTAATACTCAAAACAAATTTCAAGGTAAAATCAAAATCATCAATGTGCAATATTGGAGGCCAAGAATATGTGGGCAATCTCTGTGACTCATATAAAACACGTGAAAATAATATGACCAGTTTCCATATTTTTTTCCTAAAGCCACTCTTTATATAAATCTGTGCCCTTAAACGACGCCACTGGAAATAAGTTTTTCTTGAATAACTTTTATAGTACTTGGTATATTAAAATATTTGTTTAATATAATAAAAACAAGTAAAGGCTCTTTAAAATGGTATCCTTGTAATACATTTTCCTTCATTTAGTTCAGTTCAGCAAACTAACCTTTACACAATAAAGCGTTAATCATTTTTACATCCTGTATAATATAGATAAGTTATATAAATATTAGGTATTTTTATGTAGCTTAAATTCTTAGCTACAAAAAAGGTAGTTTTTGGAGGTTAATAAATTGAAGCGTTTTCGATAAAAACAAGTTATTGTTTAGTGGGTACATTTAAAAACAGTAGGTTATTCTGTTGGAAATGGTTCTAAAAGCTTATAAAAAGATTTTTTTATTTTCACGAAACTCAAAAATAATGTTGCAGCTTTGTAGAGGGTCCCATAATATTCGATAAGTTAAGCTAGAAAATGCATAAAATAAGGGGGCCTATGTCAAACCGACAAACAAAATTATTAAATACAACCCTATTTAATCAAAACGTTGTTTTTCCCGAAAACGCTTTATTTTATCGATATCGGACAGGAGTACCTTTTATTTCTTAGGGTTTAAGCTATTTAAAAAGGATATCTTTATTTCTTTATCATACAGGGTATAAAAATAATTAGTATTATTGTCTAAGGGTTAGTCCACCCCTAAGAAAGGCAAATGTTTCCCAAGGTTGCCATTTTAAGGAGTCCTAACTAGTATTTATCATATAAAAAAATTATTTTATTATACCAAGTGATATATAAAAGTTATTCAAGAAGAACAGATTTTCAGTGGCGTCCTTTAAGAGTACATACATATCTTTGAAAAGAGGGACTTTAAAAAAATATTTTATATGAACTTGTCACAATATGTTTATGTGTTATATATATGAATTCAAAAGATTGCATGCTCACATATTCATGGACACCCTGTAAAACTAAATCCCATTCCCTAGCAAAATCAACAGCCCCGTCAAGTCAAAAACATCGGTTTTGTTATAGCAATATGATATGTTATTTTTTTGAAAAGTTATCAGTTTCACTTCTATCAGTTCGTTGACCTGCAGATAATTTCTTCTCTCTTTTTAAATTGTCTTTTTTAAAATATAATAAAAAACAGAAAGATAAAATACACCCGTTATATTAGAAATTTGTATTCCCTAATTAGAAAATTAGGCCACATCAGGCCCCTGAAAAGGAGGGCGTAACCCAAGGTAGAGACAAGGTGGCCTAACTTTTTATTTAACAGCCGATAGATGTAAAGTCAAGGATATTTTTTCAACAAAATGTCGTTATTTCTTTATTGTTTTGTAAAAATCGTGTTATTCTTGTTTATATTTGTAAGTAAATAGTAGATTAAAAAGACTTTAACCATTGTATAAAGAATATTTTTAAATTTAAATTGGTTAAAAAGGGACTTCGATAACGTCACAATATCAGCTGTTTACTGTCATAGCAAAGTTGGGCCACCTTGTCTCTATACACCTTGGGCGTAACTAATCATCAAAGACTTATTCTTTCAAAACATGATCAGTTTCACTTGTATCAGTTCAGTAATCCTAATGATTTATTCACGTGACTGATGCCATTTAAAATATTAATAAACATTTAGAATTTAGCCACATAGGTTTCAAAAGAATGATAATTAGCAATTTGATCACTGATGAAGTCTCGAAAGAATAGGCCCCATGTGTCATAGTCACTCCAGTGCTAAGGAGCTATCTCCCAATGGTTATCGCTTATATGTAATATATACATATTATTTAATTTTAAATGCAGCATTTGCCATATCCCTAAAAAACTGTAGGGCAAGATTGTAAAGACTTTTTGATCAGCTTAAAGCTTAGTTCCTAAGCTTGCGAAATGCGATTTGCGAAACGTGTTCTGATTAGTCAATTTCTAATGACTTTCAAATGTTTCGTTAAAAGTTGACCAATCAGATGAACTAAAGCTTAAGCCGGCTGTCCACGAGAACGGTTTTCCGATCGCGGATGATAATTCAGCTTTGTTAATGGCGGGAAAAGCATTTTAAATTTGCACTAACCAATCACAACGCTGAATTATCATCCGCGAGCGGATAACCGCTCTCATGGACAGCCGGCTTAATAATTACAATCATATTCGGAGAAGTAATAATCTATATTTGTCACGGTAAACGGAACACTAAGAGCTACTTTTATTATTAGCAAACCTTATTATAAATCATCCTTGGAAAATCTAGGGGATTTTCACTTGTAGAGGTTAAAATCGATAACATAAAAGTCCCTACTACTCGAACGTTCAAAAACGCTTATGCTTTAGTTTGCTAACCTCAAAATAGGGTTTGCAAGAAAAACAATAGTTTTAATCCAAATAAATTAGTTAATTCCTTTCCAAAAAGGTAGTAAAGTAGCAACAAAACAATGGCTTTAACCAAACCGAAGTCAGAAATGAGCTCAGAGGAGCTACAAATTCGAGAAGAAGAAGAGTTTAATACCGGCCCCCTGTCCGTCCTCACACAATCGGTAAAAATAATACCCAAGTTCTTATAAACTGCAGAAATAATAAGAAATTGCTGGGTAGAGTAAAAGCATTCGACAGGCATTGCAATATGGTACTTGAAAATGTAAAGGAAATGTGGACAGAACTTCCCCGACCTGGCAAAGGAAAAAAGAAGGCTAAACCAGTTAATAAGGACCGATTCATTTCGAAGATGTTTTTAAGAGGTGATGCTGTAATTATGATTGTGAGAAATCCACTTGCTACTGCTAGTTAAGGGAAAATTACAAACAAACAATTATTTTTTGAGTGTTAACAATAATTATCATGTGAAGTATCAAATTAAATGGACAGCTCATATTAGTACTTGATATAAGGCTTAGTTTGTATTCTTTTATTATAATTATATTTTTTTCCAAAATCTTTGTACTTTTATTTTTGTGTGACCAGTTAATAGCTAAATACTGGTGGTAATGTCCTTGTGCCACAATAATAAAACATTATATTAAAAAGTTTACTTAAAGAGTATTTTATAAATGTTTTAAATGCAAAACCACAATTGTTTGTTTCTTTTTAAAAGGCATTGTCTTTAAACATACACTAGCCACTTTTAAAATTATCTTTTGCTTTTTAACAGCTTTGTATCATTACTGGCCATGCACGTTATACATACAGTGTGTCTACGTAAGTTGGTGTCTTATGGGAAAAAAGTTATTCTTTAACAAAAGTTCAGCATGGTCCAAAACCTAAAATACAATTATCAGATATAAAATTGTCTGTGTCATCTAGGAGGTTTGGCCAAAAATGTAATTTTTGCTTAAGGGTAAGGTGCCTGTATTTTTGGTAATATCGCAAATTGTTATAGTTAAAGTAAAAGATATTTACAATTAGACATTACATCTAAAAATGCAATTCTGTATATTAGAATTTATTTTTCTGTGCAAAACGTGAAAATTTAAGTTTACATTAGTGCATTGTACATTCTTGTTTTATTAACAATAAATTTAAAAAGTTTATTTATGACATTTATACTCTTGAAATGTAGTGAACCAATGTACCAGTGTTGGGTCGTATTCGAATACTCAGTATTCTGAATAGTATTTAGAATACAATTTGCCGGTATTCGAATACATTCGTGTGTTTGGTATTCGGTATTTGGCAGAGTACAATTTTGCTCAGTATTCAGAATTCTGTATTCGAATACTTTAGAAGTATTCGACGAATATTTTATTTTGAGTATTTGAATACTGAAAAGTGTAAGTAGTTTCCAAATACTAAAATTGTCATGATTTGAATAGCAGAAGAGAAGCAAAAAAAAAGAGGTAAGGACCTTTTTTTTTGCTCTTCCATTTTGTTATAAGTATAATAGGTATAGGTTAGGTTTTTAAATATTGTTCGAATCTTTTCGTTTCCACTATTCGAATACCGATTTCGGGTATTCATGTATTCAAATATTTTTTTCCTTTGAAGTATTCAAATATTCGGTATTTGAATACTTTCTTCTTCCTCTGCCTAACTTTGCAATGTACAAACCTAAATTTTCACCATTATCACAGAAATTTTTTTTTTTTTGGTATATAAACAAAATTACATAATTTAAAAGTAATTTTTAATTCTAAATATCTTTCCGTAAAACAATTTTTGCCAATATTATTGTGAAAAAGAGTATGTCACTGACGTTTTATGAAGTGTGTTATTTTTTTATGATTAGGCAATTAACAGTTCAACTTTTTAGTCTCTTATTTTTTCGTATCTACCTTCCTTTTCATGAAAACTAAAAAACTTACTCATAGACAACATGATGTAAAAAGCAAAATTGAAAATAAAACAATTAATTGTCTTAAAATAAATAAGCAGTCCTCTATTTTATCAAAAATTATTATTTTTCCTATTTACTAGGGTTGAAATCGTTTATTTTTTAATTTTGGATTTTATTATTTTATGCTGCTAAGACCTACTTTGTAGCATAACTAAGAGTGGTTTCATTTTTTTTTAGAATACGAAGCGAGATATAAAGAAAATAGAAGAGACTAAAAAGTTGCACCTTTTATTTGCTTAATCTAAAAAATGTACAAAAACTTAATAAAAAGTCAGAGGCGTACTTTTTTCTTAATAATATTTGCTGTAGTGCCCACCAAGATGCCACTGGGCCGTATTGTCTTAATTTAGGTATAGTGCCTTACACTAAATAAGTGTACCGAATTTTATTCAAATTGGTTAAAAGGTTTGTGATATTTAAAAGTTACCGACTTTTTTTAACTTTAAAGCTCTGTATCTCATTAATGAAACTTTTTTTCATAAAAAGCCATAGGCAATCACCCCTTTAAGTTTCGTACCATAGTTAGTATTGAGAAAAACACCTGATTTCTTAAATTTAAATAAAAAAAACTACATTGTTTTATTACAGAGTACACCATCTTTTGTGATGTAAGGTATTTCTAAAACCTTTAAATAAACAGTATCTACTTATTTCTTATTTAAATGAAATTTTTTTGGTCCTCTTAACCCCACCTATAACCTATTACTATGATGTGATTTTTCTTTCTTTAACTAGTAGTATTTTTCAAAAGTCGTTTTTATTTTTTTAAAAGCAATTTAAAATAATTGTTACCAAAAGAAGAAAATTTGTTTTTTAGAAAAATGTTTTAGATTTTATGGATGCTAGAAGCTATTATAGTACTTGAATGCAAGGTGTCATGTCCAGGAATTTGTTCATGATGAGGCAGCCAAGTAAAAACTAATAAATATAACTATTTCCCAATCCTTAAATCTGATTCATCCACATCCAGTCAAGATCAGAGTAATTATTTCATTTTTTGTAAACTAGATTTGGCCCTGTGATCTCCTCTATTGTATATACGGAAAATCCTAAAGTAGTATAAGTATAGTCACCAGTGGCGGCGGCGCCAGCTTTTTTCAGGTTGGGCGATACCCGGCAGAAATATTTGAAGGGTGGGCAGCCCAATGTGCAAAGTGCAATATTGAAATTAAATTAAAACAAGTCTTAAAATTCAGAGTACAAATATTTTAGAAGCTTATTTTTAAGGGAGTATAAACTGAAAACAAAAAACTCCCCACAAGCTATACAGCCATCATATTGTTTATTTTAAACCTGGCTACATGTTCGCATCCAATCTTACAAAAATTTGTATATCCCTCTATTAGTTTAAAAATTGTAATTGTTTGTCTTAAAAAAGTAAAAACCCAACCTTCCAGCAAAGGAGAGTATTTAATGGGAGTTTACAGTGTTAATACCAAAATATTAATGTGTATGATCCATTTTTTAAAAGTAAAGCTACACCAGCATGATTGATTATTTGCATTTTTGTGATAAAACAAAGAGTTTTCGAGAAAACAAATAGTAGGCTAAGGAAACCAAAAAATGACCCATTTTCTAAAGGATTTTTTTTCGGAAACGTTTCGTTCCTGAGATATCCATCATCAAAGTTGAAAATCTAACTATTCTTATTTTCACTATATTTCCCTTTTTTGCACACAGTTTTTGACTTAAAGCTAAAGTGACCCACAATATTTGATTTTCACCTTCTAAGACCCTGTTTTCTATGTATTTTACACCGTCTATCAAATAAATTTACAACCGCTGCCACTATGCATACACTGCTCCACCGCCTTCACCACAGCTTGCTGCCATTAAAAGCGATTAAAAGTAAAGCTATGCAACTTATAATTTAAAAAACAATGTTAAAATACGTAGAAAAAGATGATTTAAAAAGTGAAAATAAAATATTGTGTGTCACTTCAGCTTAAAATCAAAAATTGTGTGCGAGAAGAAGGAAAATAAAGTGACAATAAAGTTAGTTCTATTTTCAACTTTGATGATGGATATCTCGGAAACGAAACGATTCCAAAAAAAAAGATTCTTCCAGATTCGTGATCGGGGCCCCAAAAACCTCCATATACCATATTTCGTCAAAATCCTAGTTGCTCCCACTTTCTAGACAATTGCCTACCTTTTTTTAATCAGGGTATAGTGTGCAACAGTAGTAATCTCAAAGAATGTTTTCAGTTAATTATGTTCCAGTTCTTCCGTAATTGGTGTATTCCTTTTATGCTTTAGAACCGCCCCAGAACAACACCGTAAGTGTCCCTTTTATAATGGAATTGTTCTGCAGGAACCGTTTTATTACCTCTCCCTTACCTCTCATGCACCATTATCGAAGGAGGTGCACAAAGTGTTCTGACACTAATGACATATGCCAAAGAGGTAATAGTAACTATACGTGGGTATATTTAAAAATATCTGTAATAATTTATGGATTTAAACCACGGATGACTAAAACAAAAACCAAACAAAGAACAACAAATCTGTAAAATCTTATAAATGTCATGTCAACGGGCAAATCCCACTGTTCTTTGGTGTTCCTTTTAAAACTGTTTTGATCGGTTCTGAAGAACGGTTTTACAAGTTAAAAAGGAATACACCAAATAGTGTTCGCTCAGTGTGTGCCAAATTGTGTTTTCGAACGCGTCTACAACGAAACAATTTCCATTTTCGTTGTTTATTTGCTTATCGAAACATTATCCATTCCCATAGGTAAGAAACCGTTCATGGATTGTTGCCTGTTGCCCTGTTACCTGTCCTGGACCCCTGTACCTGTGCTGTGAGTGTCTTCTGTATGTATATTACATTATTTGTTTTTCTTAAGTGCCTTCTACATATAGAAAAACGAAAAGATTTATCACAACCAACTTGGCGTTAGAAAATTTTGTTAATTGTTTAGAAAGCTCAGAAAGCTGCGGCAACTCCGATTTTGACCACCTTATTCCGCATCCTTTTTGCACAAAATTCTTAATACAAAAGTAAATTGGCACACATAAAGTAGCTTAAATATTTTGTGGTAATTTTCTAGAAACTTGCGGCAACTCTGATTTTGACGAAATTTGGTATACGGGGTTTTTTGGGGCGCTGATCACGAATCTGGAAGATATTAGGCGGAAACGTTTCGTTCTTGAGATATTCATCATCAGACTTGAAATTTAAACTAATCCTATTTTTACAATATTCCCTCTTCTTTTGCACACAATTCTTAATTTAAAGCTAAAGTGGCACACAATATTGGATTTTCACCTTTTAAAAACGTTTTTTTATGTATTTTACATTATTTTTGCATTAAATTGCATAGCTATACTTTGAATCATTTCAATCACAGTGTGCCATGAAGACCTATGTGGTTGCCGCATTATCAAAGAAAAGCTACGCAATTTAATGCAAAAATAATGTAAAAACGTAGAAAAACGGGGTTTTAAAAGGTGAAAATCAAATATTGTGTGACACTTTAGCTTTAAATCAAGAATTGTGTGCAAAAAGAAGGGGAACATAGTAAAATTAGCTTAGTTCAAATTTGAACTTTGAACAAAAAAATCTTTCAGATTCGTGATCAGCGCCCCAAAAACCCCTGTATACCAAATTTTGTTGCCGCAGGTTTCTAGAAAATTACCCATTTACAAAATACAAGGAATCAAAAAGTTTAAATTGTTAACTGCTTAATCAGAAAAAAATATTAAAATTTCATAAAAAGTCAGTGGCGTACTTTTTTTTCGCAATAATATTGGCTGTGGTGCCCACTGGACCCAATAATACGAATCTAGGCAAAGCTTTACATGCGCCTTATTAAATTAAATAAGTACCAAATTTTATTTAACTCGGTTAAAAGGTTCCTAAGATATTTGGAAGATACCGACTTTTTTGAAAATTTTAACGCCCTGTATCTCAGAATCGAAGCAAGTCCGGACATATGTTTATAGGAACTTTTTTCAAAAAGTATTTCCTATCGACTGTCAACATTTGTTACGAAGAACCTGGTCCACCCTGTATAATACTTTAAATCCAGCTATTCGAATACTGCTATTTACATTTTGGAATTCGATTCCTGGGATTCTTGGTATTCCAATACTTAAAATCCCAGTATTCCAATACTGCTATTCACAATTTGGTTTATTTCGGTATTCGAATACTCAAAACCTGTATTCGAATATTATCATTCAAAAATGGTATTCAGAATACAAAATCCCGAATACTGACCAAAAAGTATTCAACCGAAAGCGAATACTAAATACACAGATGTATTTGAATACTAGCTACTTTAAGATAAAGGGGGCGTCCATAAATTACGTGAGGTGTTTTTCCATATTTTGGACCCCCTCCCCTTATGGTGAGATTTTCTTTTACCCCCTTCCCCTGCCCCTATCTAATCTCACGTGAGATTTATGATGGGAATACAGAACTCTCAATTTCTCGACCCGAAATTGATTTTGTCCTCAACAAATTTTTGAAAAGCAAAAAAAAATGGTCCTCCATCCAAAAGAGCAACTTATTACATTACATTTTCTTGGGGCGATGAGGCCTGCCCCATAATTTCCTTTTTTTCCGTTTCTACCTACACAAAAATTAAGTGAGATTTTCACAGACCCCTCCCCTCTAAAATGTCTCACGTAATTTATGGACGCCCCCTAATTTACTTTACATTTGTTGCAGTATTTATCTTTGTGGTGTAAAAAGTTTGTTTTAATTTTTTTGTTGAAAAAGTTTTTATTTTTTAATTCCACTTTTGTTTTTATTATGTCCAAATTTCCAAAATTATTTATTCATGTCAATATACAAATGTATTTACACACGTCAGCAATGTTAAGAAAAAAAATAGTTATAAAACCTTATCCTACACATATTAAAAAAGAAACTAATAACAAACATTATTTTAAAGAAACAATATTAAAATACTTATACTAATTCAAAAGAATACTTACACAATACAACAGTTTAAAATATTAAAACACGAAAATAATTTCTAATTAAAGTTAAAATTATACCCAAGGTATTTCTATATTGAATAAAAACAGTTTTCAGTTAATATTTGCCTACTTGTGATAACAAATTTTTTTTTTAGGCAAGATTCTAATACTTTCTGGCAATACATTATCTACATTATCAAAAATTATTGCTCAATATCCTGGTGTCATAACCATGCATCTCCTCATGACTTGTGTAGAGGTTGATATTTTTCTTTAAAAAACGAAGATTTTCCAAAAGCTTTGTATAAGCCTGACGGCAGTCACCCCTAAAACCCAGACACCTACAAGAACCCTCAGAGCCTTTCGTGTAAGCCAAACACCCGGTGTGTGTCAGCCGCATGACCCCAGGCAAGGATAGAATACGAGAGATGCGAGTAAAAAGGGAGTGGTAAGCAGTATGTAAGGTCTCTGGTGAGACGCACCTTGAAAGGTTTCTCAGAATAAAAAGGCTTTTATTTAGTTTTCTACACACGTTGTTATTGTGTGAGCCCCATTGAGTTTTGGGACTAAGGAAACTCCCAAAAATCTAATCTCGCTAACACCCTCATTTAGATCATCCACATCTCTCATGGCAAAAATTACTTGGTTTGTCTTATTATCGTTTAAAACCAACTTATTTGCAGCAAACCATTGCTCAGTTTTGTTCCGTGCCTCCACAGAACCCTCCAGCACCCCTTTAATATTATCAGCTGCAAAGGCTACCATAGTGTCATCAGCAAAGAGTGTATACTTAGTCTATTGTTTAATGTTTGGAAGATCATTTTTATGTAAATTAAATAAAAATGCTGCTAAAGATTTGTTTGCTATGGTCTGGTTAGTAGGAAACATAACAATAAAAATATATTAAATAATTTTATTTCTTTATAAAACATTATATAATAAAATAATAAAAAGTTATAAAATATAATATTGAATCTAGTATAAAAATACTTTGATAAAATCAATAATACAATAAAAAGAAAATATAAAATCTGGTATATCTATACATAACGTTAACTGTGTATAAAAAACATGGCGGGGAGAAAAAAGTAAGTATATTTAAAAGTATCGATCTGGGCATTTTTAATCTAATTTGTATAACTATCCTTAATTAATGAATTAATGGTTGTAAATGATTGTCAAAATTTTGCACTAAAAACTTCCTATAAATTTTATAGATATGTTCTTTGAGAACACAGTGAAGACCTTTTTTTTATATTTATTTATGTTTAAATTTCTTGTATGATTTACAATAAAAATATATAATATATTATAACCTATAAACATATTTTAGTCGCAAAATAGTTACACCTACCGGTTCAAAAACAGTTTAATGAACCTTGTTGGACTTGCCAGTGAGTCTTAAATTTTGTAGTATCTTACATTTAAATTTTAAAAGACAATTAATTTTAGGTAAGCAATGTAAATTCTATGATCTGCATTATCCGAAAAAATCTACAAAACTAAAAAATTAGTATCGACTGTCTGATTCTTTGTATAGGAAGAATATTAGGCTTCACTTTTTTTGTTGTTTGTTTAAGGGTTATAACAAATTATATTAAAAAATACATTAGCCGAAATTTTTCAAGTAAACCTGGCTAAAATATATTCCTTAAATTATGGACTATTGAACTTTATAGTATTTATGTCTTTGAAAGAACACAGTTAATATTAAAATTGGCAGTTACCTCAAGAATAAAATATTAAGCAAAAACGAACTAAATAAACAGTTGAGATCCAAAAAAGAATATAATAAAATCCCTTTACCGACATGGCAATCTCTGTCACTTATCAGAAAAATAAAAGCATGTATAGAGTTAGACATTTGTTTAACAAAATACTGTTCTATTGTTAAGCAGGAAAATTTACCAATTATCCAAAAACATCTTTTGAAAAAATTTAAAACTACAAATTGTACATAATTTTTGGGCTATTATAAAAGGGTGTTTTCACTTTTTTTTATAAAAGTAGTTAATACCTACTACTGTTCTTGACCTAATGGAAAAAGTAAAAGCAAAGTTTTTTTATGTTAAATAACTTTTCGCCATTGTTAAAAAGCAGTGTGTGGCAAGTAATTTATTTTATTTAGTTTAAGTTAATATTCTTAAATTTTAACTATGAATATTTTAATGCAATGTTTTTATAAAAAGCACAGTAGTTTTTAAGATATGTGGTGCAATCTTTCCGTGCTTACTTTTCAATATGATTTTTTAAAATTTTGATTTAAATATGGTTGATAGGAACGTTCAGTGCATCTCGCCATTATTTTAGTTTTTTTCTCCGCAGTTTAAAGAGTTTAAAAAGATGACGTAACTCTTAGTGCTCTCCATCAGATATACATTGTGGTTAAAAAATAATATTATGATTGTTATAAACAATAAGAATAACACATGATAATATTCCCAGTAATTCTACTTGAATTCTAGTAGTAATGATCTGCTATATGAAATCGTTAGAAAGATTCCTATCACCAACAAACAATACGTTACTTGAGGTAGCAATCAATTACAAATTTAAATTATTTGTGGCATTCTACTCCAAAGCTGGATGTTTTTTGGATAATTAGAAAACATTCCGAAACTCTATCATAGAAGATGTCTGAAATCTACATTTACAAGAAATAAAAATGTAAAACGAGTATTATAAATATCTATAAAATAAACAACAAAATAAGACCGTAAAATATAAAAAGTACAAAACAACGATTTTCACTCAAGCCACTTGAGCTTTTTGTACTCACCCTGTAAAATTTACAACATGTTTATTTTATGTATATAAAATTACAAAATAGTTGTTATCCTATATGTATAGTGAGTATTTTAAGGTAAAAATGTTTTGTTTGTTTTATAATCTACAATATGGTAAACTGTGTTTCGTTCTACAATAAGCCAGGCAAAATTCATCTTCGTCGAGCTAAGTCTGGTTATTTTAAAAATTTTTAGTTAAAAAATTTATAATTAAAAGTACATTTTTTACAGTTAAAGTAAAAAATATATACATATCATCCGCCATTGGTAGATGTGTTTTGTCCGTCTTTCCGGTGTCTATTTATGAGCAAAGTCAAAATACAAAATTGTTTAACTTGGCCGACTTGGCAACTATTAGCATTTTTTAAAACAGAATTTTTTAAAGTATATATTTTTACCACCTCAAAAATCTTTTAAAAAGCGCTAAAAAATATCACATGTTAAATAAACAATTTTTAATTGTTTCGGAAATATTCCTATTTTCAGGAGTTTAATAGTAAAAAGCATTTTTTAAACAAGAACCCCTATTGCATTATTGCATAACCATTAAAAAACTATTTAAGAAAGCTTTAAAAAACACCATATTTAATATGGTTATCTCCTACGTTTCACGTAAATAATATTACACAACGGCATCTACGGTCGATTAAAAACACCGGCACACAAAAAAGTAAGTTTGATGTGCACCGTACGCAACCTATCTACGAGTATGTTTTTGACCCACTAAATCCGAATAGGTCAGTTTAGACCGTACACCTCCCAGTTTCGAATAAATTGCAAAAAAACGTAAAAAATGGGTAAAAATTCTTGCTATTTCTTACATTTTTTGCAATTTACTCAAAATTGGAAGGTGTACGGCCTAAACTAATTTGAAATTCGGATTCAGCGGGTGAAAAACATGCAGATAGGTCGCGTCCGGTGTACAGAAAACTTTATACATGGGCCTGTGCCCGGTGCACAGAAAAAGTTTTTGTACAGCGGAAGTCACCTATTTACAGGCATGTCTTTCGACCCGCTGAATCCGAATTTTGAATCAGTTTAGGCCGTACACCCTCCAATTTTGAATAAATTGCAAAAAACCTTAACAAATAGAGAAATTTTGCACCATTTTTTTAGTTTGTTTCAATTTACTTGAAAGTGGAGGTGTACGGCCTACACTGACTTGAAATTTGGTTTCGAAGGGTTGAAAAACATACCTGTAGATAGGTCGCGTCCGGTGCACATCAAAAAATTTTTTGTTTGCCGGTAAAATTATTTATTTTTTCAAATTAATTTTAAATACCTTGTAGAATGTATATCTTTAGTTATCAACATTAAATATCATCAATGTTAAAGTTTTAGCATCAACTTTCCTAAACAATTTCTTAATTACCTATTTTTTTTTAAATTTTGTCATTTAAATTTAAGCATTTTTGTAACTTATGGAGAAAATCGAGCATATGCGATAATTTTTGTGGGAAATCTAATTGTCAGATTTGAATCGCTATATTTTTAAAATTATAGTAATATACTGTATAACCTATTTTTATAGATATATTTGTAATAGTAATGCAATAACAAAACAAGCACCATTAGTCACACAACTAGGTTCAAAATCTCTATTTGCATATAGTTTCGGCAATATGTGTTGTGCAGTTAAAACGTAGGTTTGCTGGCTCGCTTCAGAGTCAGAAGTTAATTATACTCGTTCTGGTTAGAACTAATCAGAAATAATCAGAACTACCCTCGGATTGCCTTACCTCAGGGCATAAAAAGACCAAAATAAAAACAATTTCAGACTTTGCTGCCTGCAGCGGGTCTGCAAACTTCGGTTTTACTGCACAACGGACATTACCGGCAGCATACACCAGAAATATTTTCTCAACAGAAAATTGGCAAAATTGGAACTGAACAACAATAGTCAAATAATGACGAAGTCTTTTTATAACTAGTAAAAATAATTTAGCTTTTAAGCTTTAAACTAATGTTGCTCGAAAAGGATATTTTTGCAAAAGTAGAAGCTAGTTTCACCGAAAAGAAACTATTTGGGTTTTTATTTTGTATTTTTTTTTAAATTTACCAATTGCAAACGTTGTTTCATTATTCATACTTCTTAAAACCATTTATGGCTAAAATCAAAACACCAAAACTATATTTAAACACTCTTAATTTTCTAAGAACTTGCATAAGGGTTATAAATGGCTTAAAATTTAGTTGCTTATAAGACGACGATAAATCTTTGCTGGCAGCCGGTTTATATATATTTACAGAGCTTTCTTAAAAGTAATATAAATAATAGTAAAATAGCTACGATATTATACATTTTACAACTAGAAATTACTAAAATGGACGGTATATTCGTTAAAATTATTGTCATTTATTTCGTTGTCTCTTGCGTTGCTTTTTATACAATAAACACTAAATCTACAGGGTAGAATTAATACTTTATATTAGGAAGTAGGTATACTTAAAATTAACATCAAACATTAATAATAACCTACCCTGTACACGTAACAAATAGCTCTTAAATTAATTGTAAACGATAAATAAATAAACGTAACTAACATGTAAATAATAATACAGAAATGGCAAGAAAAAATTTAGGCAGATTTTTACTAACTTACATCTCCTTTTAAATTAATTTCACATTTAAAAATCACAGCACATTATTTATAAAAATAATATTATAACAAAACAAAAGTAGCTTGTCGCTTGCAGCATGTAGGAACCAGATGTAGTTTTTAAAAATTTTCATATTTATTGGTAAACAATTTTAATGGTCTTAAATAACGCTATAAAAAGGTGCATAAATTTTAGGGAAAACAGCTTTGAGGCAGTTCTTATTAAATTTACACCGTCACATTTGTTAGGCTAAGTTTTAATATAATATTTTTGTAATGCGTCTTTTTGTCGGATGCCTTAAACTGATTTTTCAGTTCTGAAGTTTACAGCATGACATTTTTTGCAGTAATTTTTCTATCTGTGCGCGTGCATGTTTCTGTTGTTAAAAACTGCGGCAATATTCTTATTTATGCAAAAAGAATAAAATAAACTCTATTTTTCCTGCGAAAACCCTGCAATTTTAGTAAGTATTTTGTGAGTTTTAAGATACCAACCTTACAATAATTATTCATGTACGACAAAGTTAGTTGCATTAGTTTTATTCTTAAGAATTTAACAAAACTATAACAAGTAACTCGGTGTTTTTAAATTTTGGTCAGTTTCTTATTCCGAGACCACAGAGGTGAAAAGATATTTTCTTCTCTCTCATCCGATATGTTATATTAAAACTTAACCTTTTGGTTATAGAATAGAGACCATTTCAGCTATACATCATACCACAGCGTCAATTTAGCGAGCACAAACCACCTAAGGAAAAATAACTATGTTTTTTTGGGATCTTTTGCAAAATACCGCTTTAATAAATTGTGTTCTTTGTGATTATTATCGAAATATTTAAAAATAAATATTTTTGGTAATGAAACGATTATTTCCCTTCCTTTTTATTAGTAATGCATATATTATATTTCCTTCGCCAATATGGCAAGAAATTATTTGTCGTCTGTGATTTTTAAAATCTTTATTTCTAGATTATTACATTGTTTGCGCTTTATCCATGATTTTATTTGTTTCTGAACGAATATTCTCCTTTCTTTATTTGTAATGCTTATATTGTATTTCTTTCGCCAAAACGACAAGAAATTGTTTAACGTTCGTCATATTTGCCAAATTTTTAATTCTAGCACATATAAAATAACTAATAGATATATTATCTGTGATTTTGGAATATTTGATTGTTTGTCGGCTTTATTCCTTATTTTATTTGTTTGGAGATTTATTTATTTATTTTGGCTAATAGCAATTTGTGTTCATTTTCCAATCCTTTAAAGGCCTAAACAATCTTTACGATTATAATAATAAATTAATTTACCTCCGCCAAAATGTCAAGAATAATGTATATGTTTTTTGACAGTATTTTGTTAGTAGTTAAGATAACTTGAAGTCATTTTATTAGAAATATGTTGGTGTTCTGTTTGTTTTTTTGTCACATATTCCAAGGAAGAGTAACATTCAAAAGTTTGAAAAATATAAACCGGTTTTTTTATTTAGGTCCACTCTGACCGTATTTCCTTAAGAAAATTTTTGGATTTGTAAACATTTTTAAACTATTTATTATTTTTTAACCTACATAAGACATTTTAATTTATTTTATATAAGATAATTAAAAATAGATAGGCTTCGCTCCAAACTATACTTTTTTGGATGGCTTTATGGTTTTGTGGTCTGTGCTCTTAAAGTGTGGTATCAAATCAAAATTTGAGAGTTTTTTGTAACGCAAACTTATAAAACTTACACTGCTTTTAACTATTATATCTGTCAAAGTAATAAAAAGTAGATAAAACGATGTATGGTACTTAAAACCATTAATCTTGTGTTTTAAAATTTTTATTTTTTTCGTAACACAATCTATATGTAGCAAAATTAAGTACATTTTTAAATTTCTTGCATCATTATATTCTTGTCCATGGGACAAAACTCACAGATGATACCTATTTTAGTAGGATCATTGCAATTTTCAGATTCAAAATATCGTACATACAATAAACTTTTAATGTGCAAACAAAATTCCTAACACTTTTATTATACCAAAAGCATATCAAAGTACCACTTGCATTTTAGTACCTGTTTTTAGTGTCTTAAAGACTCTTAATAAAAAAATCCTACACCAAAGTAGCACGTAACAGTGAAGTTTCTCCAGAAAAATTCGTAAGATCAAATATACAAGTCGTGCCAGCTCGATACGTTTTAATAAGTTGTAGTGTGATGAACACTAGCAAGTAGGGAATCAGATCAGACAGTAAACGCATTACTCAGAAGCTTGCAGCATAGGTTGACGCCTCAGTATTGCTTTGTCGTTGCGTTCCACCGTACCCTTTCCACGCATTAACAAGAATTGCCAATGAACGTTTTAAATTGGCAAGACGTATATACGAAACTTAAAAAAGGTTAATAATTGCATTTGTTTATAAATATTTTTGCATTTTCCTTTTTAAAATTTAATCTTGGTAAAGTGGTTCCTATATTTTACATTTTTGTTGTGAATAATTAATAATTGCACATCATCAAAATGGTGGCAAAAAATCTTCTTTGGATAAAACGGACAAGTAATTTTTTTGACATTCAGCTGTATTTCATTTAAACAGAGCAGAGAAATTTAGTACACATTGATGACAAGTGGTAACTAAGCACTAGCTTTTAATATAAAATATTACTGTTACAAACAAGCTACCTCGATTTCGTTTTTGTAGATGAAACATTACCAGCTGCAGCCGCGTTCTTTTGCGCTATGTGAGTCTGATAATGCTTAGCCAAATGAGCTTTCTGCCTAAATGTTTTTCCGCATAAACTGCAAGCAAATGGTTTTTCTCCGGTATGTGTTCTGATGTGAACGTTAACCGAGTATTTATCTTTAAATCCTTTTGAGCAAATGCTACAGTAATGTAAAGACCTTTCTTTCCTAACACCATTATTAGTTGATGTAGCAGTTTGAATATTTGCTTGAGCCTTCGTTCCGCTGTTTGAACGCTTGTACTTCTTCGATGATTTGGTACTTGTCACTACTGGAGCGGTGATCTGGATTGGAGAACTGATGTTGTACAAAATACCTATTTGATCTGTACTAATACTTGCTTGCACAGTACTATCTGATGATGAAGTGTCTATGCAGTACTGGTTCACTGATTCCGCTACTTCGTTTGCTATTCGCTTGAGTTTTTCAAAATCTTCCGAGTACGGATGATCCAGCTGACTCAACAAAAGATCATCGACGTTGTGGGTACTCGTGGGATTCTCTATGACTTCCATTTGTCTTGGAGCAATCTGCTCTTCAAATACCACCTTACCATTGGCGTCAATACCAGCAACAATAGTGGGTATATGGTCAGGCTCTTCTTTTGTTATATAAATAGTTTCTGTCTTAGTTGGAGATGCTGAGAGACACCGCCTTAGTTCTGTGTTACTGTCGGCTACTTTAGGTGTCTTAACAGCTCCGTTGTAACGCACAAACGCTTTACCTTGTAAAGCGCTGCGTAATAACGAATCTGGAGAACCATTTGGATTATTATTGTTTGTCAGTTTCCAGTCGTTATTATTGTTATTGAAACTATCATGTGCTTCTAAAAGAGGAGTATCGATTATAAGGGAATTTGCAAGTTCTTCTTTGTTATCTGCAAATCCACTGTCCTCGTAAGTATAAGTCTCAGACTTTATTAAACCATCAGTATTTGGACTCATTGTTCCATCGTAAGAATTAGTAAATGCTGTGATTTGGCCCGGCATTATGCTCAATATTGAATCAATATCCAGTCCTCCTTGGAGGTGTTCCATTGAGGTTGGACTGGACATCGAGACATCCTCCTCTTTTATGGATAAAGGTTGCCGGTACCACGTTGGATTTTGGTCCAGACCATTAAGTACGGTAAGCGTCGTGTATATTTGCCCGTCAGTGTTGTTGTTATTGTTATTACTACTAACACTACTACTACTACTTTGCTGCTTGATTTGTACGACTCCATTAGCTTCATCATTGGTCCAACAATATTTATTTAAGTCTTCAAGGATGGCAGTTTCTATTCTAACTGTGTCTTTTTCACTCCAGAGGTTGGCGTCAAAGTTAGTGATGGTATCTGAGGTAGTAGTTGGTATCTCTGTAATAATCATGTTGTTGTTGGTCTCTCTGTTGTCCTCCGAGGTGCCGTTGCCTAGAAAGACGTTTACGTTGCGCATTTGCTTGGTGAATTGTTGAATGGACTGCGCATCGTTCGAGTCGGGTGTTACCACAAAATCGAAAAAGTCGGTTTTGGCAATTTCCTGCTCCCCACTTCGGAATGATTCTGTTACGTCCATTATCACAGGTTCTTTAAGCTCCATATATTCAATAAAGATTAAATATTCATTTTTCTTGTCTTCGGAAGTGTGTCTGTTGTATGGATGTGTCTGAAACAAAAAAACTTTGTAAAAGATCGAATTAAAAGTTTCTGTAAGAACTAATAAAAAAACTACATATTTTATTTTAGTAAAAATGTGAGTTAAACATATTTTATGTGTCATAATATTATGTGGTTAAAATATTAAACAGAAAAAAATATGTTTTCAAACAATCATATTTGGGTCTTGGGTCCAGTTTTTTAACGCAGTCTTAAACTAAATTCACAGATTTTCTAGTGATAAATCATTAAAAATTGTAAATGAAATAATTTTTCTTATTCCAACTTTGAAAGTCAGTAGCTAAGAAAGGTTAAACCGGAAGTGATTTTGAAGTCATGATAATGAATAAAAATGTGATGTGATGAATGTAAAAACTAAAAAAAAATGAGGGGGTAACAACATCCTTTATCACTCGGTATAAGTCACATGGGTTTTTGCCTTTGGTAACAAGCATTAAAAAATTGAATTTTAGGGGTTGTACCTCGAAAACCAATAATATTTAAAACAAAAATATAAGAAACTGTATCATTATTTTCTCATGTACAGTGACGGAAATAAAATTTCGTACACTTAACACATTTTATGTCAATTTTCAATATTTTGGTTAACTTGGCTTCTTACCTTTTTCTCACCTTAATTATTATTCAATAAAATACATGACTCCAAAATAAATATATAGTTTATTTTATTCAAATATTAAAGAAAAAACACTGGCTTAATATTTCAAAGCGGCACTATTTTTTTCCACTAATAAGTTTAAACCTGTGGGCATTGATGCAATCAGCATTAGTATGGTGAACATTGTAATTATTCCAGGTTTCCTTAATTTCATTCCACAAATCATTACTGTTTTGTGGATGGAAATCATTGTTCTTGTTAATTTCCTTTACGATATATCCCCAAACGTTTTCGATTGGATTGATATCAGGGCTCGAGGGCCAAGGTAACAATAAAATATTATTTTCCAGCAGCCAGTCCGAAACTCTCCTTGCTGTATGGACGGGGCAGTTGTCATGCTGGTATATAAAATTTTCTTGTTCAAATATATTGTTTACCGATGGCAACATAACATTTTGGAGTATGTGTATATAAGCTTGACTATTAAATCTTTCTCGAATACGGTGGCATATGCCTAGCCCTCTGAAAGACATATATCCCCATACATTAACAGAAAATCTTCCACTTGTTTTAACATGTTGGGTATATTTTTCTTCGTACCGTGTATTTTGCGGTCTGTACACTCTAATCTGCCCGCTATAATAAGATTGAAAAATCTTCTCAGCGGTAAATACTACCCTTTCCCAAAAATCCATACCTTGCGGTAAATATTCCAGTGCAAACCCCATTCTTTGATTCATATCGGTCAAAAATTGCTTTTTAGCAGCTACACTGCTTCTCAATTCCGAATTTTTCCTAATACGATTTCTTGCCGTTCTTACTGTCCCAGGAAAATTAGTTTGGTTGTGTGCTTCTACAGCTGTCTGAAATGGATTGTTTCTCAAAAAATATATCAGATCATTATCTTGATTTTCGTTTGAAATTTTTCTTCTACCACTTTCAGCCCTTCTCTTCAATGATCCTGTATTTTTCCATTTAGTTCTGAGGCTTTGAATAGTGCTTTTTGGTTTCCCAACTTGCTGAGCTATTCTTCCCAGAGAAACACCTTCTTCGAATAGAGTAATTTAATTACTCTTGCATTCTCTAGTTTATTCATTTTCCAAAATTAAAAAAAAGTAAAATAATATAATTTTGAAATGTGTGACATATAACAATTTGTCAAGTAAGGTATATTTTCAGGTGATCCTGGTACGCAAAAGCCAACATCACACTGGGAAAAATTAGGTGTACGAGATTTTAATTCCGTTACCGTACAATCACCGCCTTAAGATTTATAATCTACTATTGAATCACCCTATATAATGCTAGATTGCAAGCAAAATAAATGAGTTTTTTTTTGTTTAGTCAACCAGGTTTAAGACGCTTCATTAATCTTCATAAGAAGCTATTATTTCCTTCCAAAATTTCACCTGTTCAGATGTAGATGAATGAAGCACAAAAACAATCAGTATAGGTGGCTATTAAAATTTATTACTTAAAAAATTGACACGAAAGTATTGAATTACGAGTTGATGTACCTCGGGCAAATGGAAAGCGGTGCTTCGTTATTGTAACATTACGAGTGGTACTAAAAAGATTTATTAATAGTTAAATTTATGGTATTTTAATATATCTTGATGCTACAACTATAAAAGGTTTACTATTGATGAAAATTTTTCAATACCTTCCAAAGAGGCAAATAAGGGGCCTAGTTTCAAAGTGTATAATCTCCATTTATACTTTTTCCACTCTCGTGCAAAAAGTTCACTTTTACGCACGCATTTTAGTTCTGGAAAGTGTCACTTTATCACTTTTCCGCACTGATGCAAAAAGTACAAAACCTTGAACACAATATTAGCGAGTAGCAATTAAGGATTTTCATGCACCTTATGTTTAAAAAAATGCTTTGGCCAAATTAACTAAAGAGGTGGAAGAGACATATTTTGCAGACACCAATATTTCCACAACTGCCGCCCTAGCTACGCGACTGGCAAAATCAAAAAGTTCTTTGCCCTCGCCAAATGTTAAAATTTGATAGCTATCAGTTCGTAACTATCATTTAGACCATGGCCTGATTAACCCTTAGGCTAATTAGGCTGCAGCTTACGGCGCAAAGGTTAGGGGGTGATTGGGGAGGCGGTAAAATCGTAAGAGTAACAAAAAAGTTTTCAGATGAACACTTTTACGTAAATTAGTATGTTGGAGAAGCGAGGACCTGTTTTTTTGCTTTTCACAAAATTTTGGTTACGAAAGACCTTTATTGGTTGTTCAGAAGTAAAGAAATTTTGGCTTCTGGCGCGGGCGCGATTTCGTTATTAGCCTACAGGGTCATACGTCTTTATTAGTTGCTGATTTAGATTGCAGCTATTAAAACAATCATAACACAGTTTCTGTTCCTAATAATTATTAAGGTCATCAAAGGTCATCAAGGGTAACCTTAAAATATACAGGGTGCGGCATAAAAACGTTATGCATTTTTTTTAATTACACAATTTAAACATGCGGTCAACTCGGGAGTAACATAAACACCTTACTTTGAATTTTTAGAAAAATTGAAGACAAAACATTTTTACTCTTGAGCTGTCATAAACGAAGTTAGCGCTTGATATATTTTCTTTATTTTTGTATAAAAAGTATGCGGTCAGATCAATCAAAAAATAGGAATTTTTGCTTTAAAAAAATATAGCTTGCTGCATTTGGAAACTAGAACCTTTTTGAAGCCACATTGTACATTTATCATGAAAATATTGTTGTGGAAATTTATTTTCTCACCAAGCTGAACTTTTCAATAATAAAAAGTTTCCCATTTGATAAGAACTTCCGAAGACACGCTGTATAATGCTTATTCATATAGAAAACTGTTGTCGACTTAAATTATGCAATCCACGAGCAACTTTGTTTTCACAAAGGCTAATAAAGCAAAATAAAATTAATTAATTGACTTTCAATAACCAAACACCAGCCTACAGGAGGCATTTGACTTTAAATAATAATTTTTATTCATTTTAATTCACGTCTAGGTACACGCAATGTTATGATAAAGTTGTTGGCCTTATTTCTCATAAAAACTCAATGTCTTTAGTAGATCCATTGTTCATTGACGGCGCGGCATTTTAATAAGTAAACATTCCAATTAGAAGCCATTCAGTATAACGCACTTAACTAACTAACTGTTTTCTAGGTCATATGACCGAAAAGAAAATGTTCCTTATCATTCCTTTAAATTGCCTGAGAAATTAGTTAACTTTTAACTTAATTGGTTTAATTTGGTTGCTAGCCACTGAAGTTGTTAGGAAAAAAACTATTTGATGTTATTATATAATTTTAACAGTAAACTTGGTAAGTTAGGTTAGGTAAATTATATACTGGACGCTGGTAACTATAAATAAAAACTGATATAGAAGTGTTGGTTCCCACTCAATTAGCTAATCTTTTAAACAGTACTTTACAATTGAAAATAAAATATCACTGGAACATTGCTGCTGGACAGCACTGCTTAATTATACAGGGTGTTCCTTAATGGTATGCGAATATTTAAGGGTGTGATTGTACATGAAAAATTAATATAATTTGCTTTATAAACTACGGATTAAAGTTTCGATATGAAAATGCACGTAAGTTCTTGTTTATTTAGACTTTAACGGCAGAACAACAAAACCGACTTTGTATTTCCTTTCTTTATTACACATTTTTAACCGAATCCATGATGACTACTAAAACGCTTAACAAAAGCCTTATTATGTAAAGATTTCTAACACTTTAGAAGTCCTATTTTTTCTGAGAAAGAAATAAAAGTCTTATGATTTGTGAATAACTTTCACTAAGTCTGTGACTTCCTATAAAAAAGATTATTATTCTCTGAAATTTTGAACGTTTAAGCCAGAGTTATAAAGAGTTAATAAGACATAAAAAAATTCAAAAAAGTCCTAATATTTCTTTATAACTTTGACTTAAAAGTCCAAAATTTCAAAGAATACTTAACTTTCTCAGAGTTATATGATCGAAAAACAAAAACTTAACTAAATTGGTTTAATTTGGTTGCTAGCCACTGAAGTTGTTTTGAAGTTATTATATAATTTTAACAGTAAACTTGGTAGGTTAGGGTAGGTAAATTATATATACTGGACGCTGGTAATTATAAATAAAAACTGATATAGAAAAGTTTGTTCCTACTTAATTAGCTAATCTTTTAAAACAGTACTTTACAATTAAAAATAAAATCTCACCTAAAAATTGCTATTGGATAGCACTGCTAATTTATACGGGGTGTTCCCTAATAGTATGCAAATATTTAAGGGTGTGATTGTGATTATACCCGGATTATTATGATACATTGCTTTATAAACTACGGTTCAAAGTTTCGATTCGAAAATGTAGAGTTTTAAATACTAAGGAGAATTAATTTTTCTGACCATGTTCATGACTACGTCTCGTTGTATACGTAAAACAATGATGTCATCATGAATTTTTGACGTCATCGGGTTCCCCGTGGTCCAAAATCGTGAAGCGAATTCATTTTGCTGCTCATGTCAATTTTGGACCACTGGGAACCTAATAACGTAGGCCGTGGTTCGAATCGCGCTCACAGCGCTAATAGCGTAGCAGTACGCGGTCCGATTCGTGCTTTTCACGCTTACCGTTAGCGTTGTGCAAGCTATGACGTCACATGTGACGTCAGACCCTAGTGCTGATAGTACTCACGGGTCGGATTGTTAGCATCATAAGCATCGATGTTTTTTGGTGCCATTTATTTGAATCGATGTATTATGTCCGTGATTTCAAGCGTCCAATATGGGAAAATGCTTTAAATACAAGCATTTTCCCATCTTCATCAGTAATACCACATACTCCACCCATGTTTATATCAAAAATGTTTTGTTAAGTTATGTTAAATTTGTTGAATTCGCAAGAACACTCACAAGTGCTCCGAATTATTAATACTGCAAACAGACGTTGGCGCGCTCACTTAAATCGGACCGCACGTTAGCAGACGTTAGATGACGTCATTGTTTTACGTAGGCGACATAACGCAGTCGTGAATATAGTCACCAAAATGAATTTACCTCTACATACTATGTGCGGTTCAAAAAACAACAGTCTAGTTGGTCTGGAGCAAACCAAAGGTATTTATTCGCTACTCATATAAGAAATACAATATTGCAACGCGGCCAATCAGCTGCTAAAAATAAGTATCTAGATTCAAAATGGCGAAAATATTAAAGAAACTTTCCGATTTTTGGTTTGTGTCTAAGCTAGAGGCAAGAACTTGTGGAAACAAAACATTAACTTAAAAATAAATAAATTAGAAATCATTGTCTTACAACAATAATAAAACAAAGTTGGTTAACAGTCAGCGTTCCAGGTAATTTTATATAAAGCCAAGTAACGTAAGTTCTTGGTTATTTAGAGTTTAACTGCCGACACAACAAAATCGACTTTGTACATTTCCTTTCTTTGTAGAAAAAGAATAGTTATTGCAGATGAAACAGTTTTCAATTCCACAAAAATGAGGGGGTAGTACGATAGGGGGACAATTTTTAACAATTTCCTGAATAATTGTTTGATTTTGGGTGTAATAATAGAATAACGATACACGATGTTCATAAGGTATTTTTTTATTAATTAATCATTCTGGATTGTTTTTCTTTTCCAAAATCTTTTAGCTAGAACCAAAAACCAGAACCAAAAAATGTTGTGTTTCTTTGTTTGAGGATAGAACATCTGTATTACTGCGATCGTATTGAGTAAGGAACCAATTTTTCTTTTAAGAGGCACAAAAACATGACTTTATTTTTCTCCTAAGTAAATTAAAGCAGTCTCTTATTTAAATGCCACGAAATACCCGTCAGCAATATAACGAAAATTATTTAAATATCAAGCTTAATTTTAAAAGGCACACTATGACAACCTAAACACCATGTATTATGGGCGATAAAGTTATACCTATAATTATTTTAATTTAAACCTTCGAATATCAAGTTTTATAGAATTAGTCCGATATCTTAAGGAATATTTTGTTGCGTCAACCATGCGCGAGGAGTGTTGAGTTTTTATATGGATGCCATGTGTCTAAAATTTTGAAGACAAAAAAATCTTTACCCCTTAAAATACCAAGTTATTTATTTAGTTTTAGCAAAAAAAACGGGTTTCACAGACCTACGTATTCCATTCTTAACAGTCAAAGTTTTTAAGGACAAGAAAAAATGAAGATCTTGCTCATATATCATTGTTCCAAATTTCATTACTATATACCAATTGGGTTAGGGGAGGACATACTTTAGGTACCCTCTACCTAGGTCACTATTGCCTTTTAACTTAAAGGGGCTAGTTTCAAAGCGTACAATTCCCAAAATTAGATTTTATTTAATATATTAAATAAAAAATATACAAAGAACCTATACATTTAATATAATTCATTCTTTATTAAGTTAAAACACTCTTTTATGGATGTAGTCATGGCATAAAAATGATTTATTTAAATTCGGCGCTGAAAAATAAAACCATTGGGACATTAATTTATCTTAAAAATTAGTCACTTTAGCACCTAAGAAAATACATACTATTTTTCAAGACCTTGGCATTTTTTTACTTTTTTTACCCTGTTTTATTATTGCAAATGTATCTATTACATTAATTAATAATAATAATTAAATTTAATATAATTCATTCTTTATTAAGTTTAAACACTTTTTTATGGATGTAGTCATGGCATAAAAATGATTTATTTAAATTTGGCGCTAAAAAATAAAACCATTGGGACATTAATTTATCTTACTCTTTTATTAAAATGTATAAATAAAGATTGTACACCTTAAAACAAGGCCCAACACTAAAAATAATAAAATATTTAATTAATATTAGTATTAAAATATAACATAACAAGATGTTTTTAAAACGCAAAATTAATTCTTTCATTGAATTTTATTCTCGGAATAAAATTAGTCACTTTAGCACCTAAGAAAATACATACTATTTTTCAAGACCTTGGCATTTTTTTACTTCTTTTTTACCCTGTTTTATTATTGCAAATGTATCTATTACATTAAATGTCAAAGGTTCATGTAAAAAAATTAAGGCTACGATATCGGCTAACGAAAAATAATTCGTTATTAACGATTTATCAAGATCAAAGTTGCATAAGCTAATTATTATCTCCGGATCGTGATTAATAGTGATTTCACTTTTTCTTTGTGCACTACAAGTGGTGCGTGTTCTACAATATAAGCTGTTAGCCGTAAAGCACAGTAAAACACAAGAGAAAATCGGTATTAGAATTTCAAGTATAGTCAGGGAGTCCGTGTATTTTTTTCGTATTATGATATACTTGTCTTTTGTTATAATCAGTAACTTTTTCTTCAAGCTGTTAGACAATGTTATGTTTTCAAACAGGGCCGTATTTAAGGTAGGGGGACAGGCGGGACAAGTGCTACGAGGCCCCCACAATAAAAAAAAAATTCCTAAAATAAAATATTTTTTTCTAGTCAAAATTGTCAATCATTATTTTAAAAATAATCATATTTGTTGACACAATGGCGAAGGATACGAAAAATGACTGAAATAACAATATTATCCTCATTCTCTCCAATTTTTTTTCTGCTTTTTTAAAAAAGTTATTTAATTAATTTGTTTAAAATTTTTCAGTAGGTATATTAAATAAAATAATAAATGGTCATTTATTACCAAATGTTGAGCGAGCGTGAAGAGCTCTATTTTGTTGTGTTTTTAATATATGTCGTTAGGTGGACCCCTTATCATTGGTGAAGAAAAAAAACGAACATGTTTTAGGTACAAATATTGGTTTGGATAGCAAAAAGAAAAAAAGGTAAAGATCTTTTTTCTTTTTGCTATTTAAACAAAAGGAACATGTTTTTGTAAGAGAAATTACAAAATTTACACGCCACACAGGCGCGACTAGTATTTTATATGGGTGTCATGTGCCAAAAACAATTTAAATAGCAAAAAGAAAAGGTTTCTTACCCACATACATTTTACTTAATTCATTTCTTTGTGCCTGATAGCCAAAAATTTGAAAAATTTTGAAAGACAAATCCAAAAAATATGAAAATTGTCCTTTTTTTAAATTTGGGTGCATTAATGCAATGTGTGTCGGGCTAGACACAATAATTGCAGCCCCCTTAATGATAAAATAAAAAAAGGAATAAAAAAGTTGTGCCTAAAAAACATTTTTAGGGGTTAAAGTCACATCGTTTAAAAAAATTGAACATAAGCCCCTAAAATAGTTAATTTAAAAATAGTCTTCTCTTTATATTTCTTAAATATTTCAAATGCATATTAAGGAATTAACGATGGTTACAGTTGTGTTAGTTGTATTTCAATTCATAAGAGTAAAAAATAAATGAAAAATAAACATGAACTAATTTTGTAACTTCAAAGAAAAATGGAACTTAATATAGGTAAATCTATAAAATTCCAATAAATTTAAACACCACAAAACTCCGAAAAATAGCATTCTCTATTGGTAAAAAATTTCTAATATGAAAAAATACTCAATTTATTATCAGTTTTATGACTTAACAATAATAATAATAATAATAATAATAATATTAATTTTCTATTAACTGTTAAAAAATAAATGCATTATCAATGTGATTTTAAACATGTAATATAGCTCATTAGGCGGCCAGTACCAACATCCATTACCCACGGGTGTCATAATTTTCTTTAAATGTCCATAAATTCGATAATCTCTATACACATATGTTTTAGAAAACCCCGTTTTCTTAATATGACTCTTCAATCAACATCACTAATTTTAGTCAGATATGAGTATAAAAATATTTAATAGGACCGTAAATTAAACAAATAATAAAACCAATTACATTCGATAAAAAATTTGCAGTAGGCTATAATATCGCATATACCATGGCTGACAAATAATCTTTTACAAATCGGGAACATTAAATTTATATTTGGTATTGATATAAATCCACAAAAAGTTGATTTCAAATGTTTTTTAGCAATATATCAACAGTCGTAGAAAAATATAGTATGCAACTTGCGCAAAATATTTATTTCTCTCTCGTATGACTTACAGCACGAGCCGCTGCGAGTGCTGCAAAAGTCATACTTGTGGGAAATGAGTATCATTCCGAGCTCGTTCCATTATATGCTATTATAAATTGCATAATATGAATAATTATAAATAAAAATATTATTTATATATATAAAAAAGTATTTTGCCTATGAATTTGTTGCGAATGCGTATACAGGGTGGCCCATCGAAAACAGTCCAGCAAGGTTTGGGGCCCTTTTTAAAAAAAAATTATAAACGCTTGGACTCATCAGTTTTTAATTTTAGGGGGAAAAATTTTTGTGCCACTTTCACGCCCTGTACTGCATCCGTCTAGCAGGGGTGGGACTCACCCCAAAATTTCAAATAGAAAAAGGGATTGAGTGATACCTTATTTTGAAGGTCTCATGACCCTGATTACAACTGCCAAGTTTGAAGTCTCTCAAATGATTTCTGTTGCTATGACAGCTTGACCAAAATTTTGATTTTAATTTTTTTATTGTATAATATTAAATTACCTGTTATAGCAAGCTTGCTTAAACTTAGCGGATATAATAAGGGTTAAACGATCTTTAAAATTACATATCAATTAATCTTTCTGGTGAGGGTGTGATTCACCCTTAAAATTTAAGGGTGAATCATCCCACCCTCGATTAATATCTCATTTTGAAGATCGTTCAACCCTTATCATATTCTTTTAGTTTAAAGTACCTTGATCTTATAGGTAATTTAATATTATACATAAAAAAATTAAACTCAAATTTTTTACAAGCTGTCATATCAACGGAAATAATAGCAGATACTTCAAACTTGGCAGTTGTAATCAGGGTCAAAAGACCTTCAAGATAAAGTATCACTCGACCCATCTTCCCATTTAGGATTTCGGGGCAAAAAATGTTTTCCCCTGAAATCAAAAATTGACGGGTCGGAGAGTTTTTAAAAGGGCCTCAAACCTTGCTGGACTATTTTCGATGGGCCACCCTGTATAGTATTGTCTAAATCAGTTGATATGAGTTAGGAATGTATAATATTTTCTTATAGTTAGAGTAAGAGCCAGACCTGAAAGTTTGTCAGCGCATGCTCCCAACATAGGTAGAACCGATGGGAGACTATGAAGTTTGACTGATACATTTATATCGAATAGTTTAAGCTAGCTTGAGTTAAAGCAGCTTTTAAAAGTGGCTTGAAAAAGCGATATAAACGCGCTTGAAAGTGACTTGAATCGTTCAAGTCAAGCCTGAAAATAAGTAGGGTTGACTTCACTGAAGCCGATTAGAAATACGATATTAACGATTTACGGGGGCTTAATAACTGCCTAACTTCAGATGAATGCTTCCTCGAACGTCATCAGTGTCAATTTCATATATATTTTGACATTTTTATACAAAATATGAGTGGAAAAACAGGTGAAAAAACTTTAAAATATGCTCACACCAACAACAGCACACAAAACGGGTCAAATTAAGAAGTGAGGTTTGTTTTTCATTTGATGTCTACTGTGAAGTTGGATGCAAAACTGCCGCATGCGTACGACGATGGCCTGAAAAGTGCTTGACCTCGCTTTTCAATCGACTTTCAAGCCTTGAAAGCCACCAAAATAACCACGTAGACTTGGAAATCGCTTTAAAGCCGCTTTGTTTTCAAGCCAGCTTGAACTATTCGATATAAACGGAGTAATAGTGGCTTTGGCAGGTACCTGGTACCAAAGGTTAATAATTGAAACAGAGCTTTCATCATTTTGAAAAAGCTGAAATTTATAATGTGTTACTTGGGTACCTATTACAAGATATTCCTTTAGTCGCCAGATAGTTTTGACAGTTTTAAGCCCTTGGCAGACAAATATTTTGGGGTAGCCCAATAGTTTGAGGAAGTCGAAAACTACAGAATTAGCCGAAAAATATTTTTGTTTATTTTGTGAAATGACATAATAATGACAACATAAAAAGTTAAGTGGTGTTTAAATAACTTGACACCCGGCACCTATATACCACTTAAGACTAAAATTTATTTTAAAACATATCTTCAACTTAAATTCCTTTTACATGAGTTTTTTACTTACTTTTAAAGTGTCTAACAGTAAGAACATAATTAAATGCAGACAAACTTGGAATAATTACACTTTCTTGTCAGCTTTCCGTATATTTCTTTATAAAGACATCACGCATGTGATCGATACCAATCTTGTTCCTTTGGTCAGTTCTTACAAGAAGTTTTATGTAAGATGTCTCATTGGTTATACACTACCTTTTTGAGCTTAGACATTTATGCCTTCTTTATTATTTTTACACTTGTTAGTGTCTGTTAGTATCGTATGCGTTAAAAATGTTAAATTTGAAGATTCATTAATTTCAGTCAGCACTGCCGTCCAACGGAAAAACACA
>JACEGR010004811.1:0-81988 GCA_014170235.1 Listronotus bonariensis | reverse complement strand
AGTATACTAAGTCACAAAATGCAAATTTTACAGAGGAGGTTTTTTTGTTTTGAGATATTGTTTTGTAGAATTGTTAAATTATAAAAAATAAAATGATTTCTCTAGTGCCCACGTATATGGTGCTTTACCTTAAATTTTCTAAAACCATAAAATTATAAAATAAGTGGACATAGTATACTTGCAAAACTTTTAATTAATGCTATGTGTAATTTTAGAATGTTTATTACTTTTGCTATGTGACATAGAATAGATCTGACTTGTTTAAATAATTAATAAACACTTGCTTAAATCATTTATTTAAAATAAAACTTATTTTTATAAAGATCACTACAATGAATAAGTGAAACGAAAATAATAATAAACTAAATTTAAACTAGAGTAAAAAACCTTACGCTAGACATAAGAAAAAACTATTTAGTTGTCGTTGTCAGAGTCTTTGGCTGTTGTGTCTATATCGGAAAATGGTAAATTTTGGAAAAAAGAATGATAAGGGGTCAATATAACTTTCTTGTCACACAGAAATTTTAGGTGATCGTACTTTTTTTGGATATGGGAAGTAGGGATAAGTTAAGTGGTTTTAGGCAAAAGTCTCTGACATTCACGTTAAGTGATTTTCTTCCTTTCTTAAAAAGAAATATTTTTTAAATAAATCCTCTTTATTATAAGAATATTTTACCAAAACAACATTTGGTAGTTCAAAGTTTATTTCAACAATTTTAATTTTATTCCATATAACTTTTTCATTCTCTTCGTCTCTGTCCCAATTAATTGTAGTTTTTTCTTGTAGATCTTTTAAATTTCGAATGTCTGCCTGCTCTAGCTCAACGACAATATAAGGTTGTTTTCTTTTCGCAGACCTAACAATTGCGTACCATTGTTCAGGTGTATAAACAGGTACATTCCTGGCAGCTTTTTCTATAACACTATGTACTGAGTCGCCTTCAGACTGTGTATGCCCTTTTTCCAAAAATGTATGGCGAATTTTTATCTCATGTTTTTGGCAAAGGTAATTATATAATGAAAATAAATATTTGTTTCTGTTTTGCCCAGAACAGTTGTCTGAATAAAACGAGAACTCTTTAATGCCTTTTTGAATTTGGTTTTCAATAAAAAGAAGCAGGCAGCTGCCAATTTCTGAGGATCCCCTTTTTGCGATGGATTCGTACCACATGTAGCAAAATGAATCTTTAGTTGCTAAGTTAAAGACTGTAAAATTGTACGTAGAGAGTTTTAATTTATAATAGGCAAGACCTACTTCGGATTTTGGGGTTGAGAGCACCTGTTGCAGATCAGATACGGCTGCACAAAATGTTGTATTGTCTTTGGCTTTTTCTTTATCGGCATTTTTAGGTCTCTGGCAATATCCTTATTTCGTATATGCAACTGAAATTCTTCCTCAATTTTTAATTTTTCTTCTGCGGAAGAATTTTGATATGCGTGGCAAATATCGCACAAATCTTTTTTAGGATGAAAAAAGACATATTGAATTCAGTATTAAATACTGTTCTGTACAAGCTTTCGGTAGCCTTTTGTCGAATATTGTTGTGTTGACAGTATTCTTCGTAGAGGCTGTACATTTTGGATATATTTAAAGTTGCAGGAAAAAATAAACGTGTTGTTTTTGTCGGCAATAGTGACTTTCAACTGTTTCAAAGCAGTTAATGTGGTCACGGATGGATTGTTTAACCGACTCATCTAACAGGGAATTTTAGAAATATTATTTGTTTTTACTGGTGAGTGCACATTTACGTTAAACAGTGAACCCAATCATCAAAATTACCGATACTGGAGCAAAGAAAACCAACACAGATTTGTCGAAACGAGGACGCAATATCCACAGAAAGTAAATGTTTGGGCGGGGATTTTCAGACAACATATTATTGGATCATTTTTTCTTAATCAAAATTTAAACCAAATGGATGGCTGCCCGACACATAATACCCTGGCTGTTCGGGAATATTTACACAATGCTTTTAATGGAAATGTTATTGGCCTACATCATACCATAAATTGCCCAGCCAGGTCTTCTGATATTTCGCCAAATGACTCCTTCCTCTGGGGCCATTTAAAAAGCATGATATACAATGATAAAAATTACTCTAATCTAGATGAGTTAAAAAATGCTATTTCTGCAGAATGCAATAAAATTTTAATTTACCAGTTAGCCAATGTAAGAAGACAATTTTATGAACGTCTGAGTTATTGTCTCGCAGTCAATTGAGGAATATTTGAAAATTTTCTTAAATCTTAAGTTTATTTCCAACATATGAATTATTGTGATAATATTAATAATTTATTGAAGCATGTAAATATTACCAATGTCATATGTTATTGAAATTTGTTACGCTAGTTTAGTTTAACTTAACTTAATTCGTTTGTATAAATACAACTTTAATCTTTTCACTGTACGATTTTTTGATAATAATAAAGCACTAAATTTCAAAATGACAACGTAATGTCACGCTAACTGGTATTTTTATTGCTGTTCATAAATCGTCCCTTGAGAGCAGAACTATTCTATGTCCAAATTTGGCGATTTTTCGATTTTAAGCCAAGGGTATTCATTAAAGGATGCTCGATAAGGTGCAGAAGTAGTGTATGTCCATATGGCATAGAAGAGAATAAAATTACAACTTATTAACTAGTCTATTTTCGGAAGCTTTGCCAGTTCAGAGCAGAATCATTCTATGTTTGATATGGTATACTTAATGTGTGTGCAATGTAGCATGTTAATGGAGATAGACTTGTTCTGACCTGTGTTTGGTTTTTAGTATATTGTGCGGGTGGAGATAGACTTGTTCTGACCTGTGTTTGGTTTGTTAGTATATTGTGCGGGTGGAGATAGACTTCTTCTGATTGGATTTTGCGTAAATAAAGTGTAATTTTTATGGGCATAAATTTGCTCTGATCTATTTTTTTACATTAGCATAGTACATTTATGATAGACTTTTTTACGGTATTCCTTCTATAGAATAAATAATGAATAATCCAAGGATTCAAAAAATGTTTCATAACCTGCAGCAAAAAAAAGAAAATACGTGTTTAGGTAAGTAAAATAAATATTAAAAACTAATACTATCTTCTAGTCATTAAATAAAAATGTCTTATTGTGGATTTATAAAATATAAAAAATTATTACTTAATTTTTATTAGATATGCCGTGTGTTTTGGCCTTATCCAATTCGCTACAAAATTATTTAATCCCAGAAATTCTAGTATTTTGATATTTGTTCGGATACCAATATATTCCAATATTAAAATTTAATAAGTTTGTAACATATTCGAATTTACACTTTCCTAGTCTAATGTTCTGGTTAGTAGGGCCCATATTGCCATTTTGAAAACAAAAAGTTGGGGTAGCTGGGGGTTAGAGGGTTAAACAAAAATTTGAGGATATAATACAAGAATAAGGGTAAAGTTGTATGTAAAAAAGTAAATTTATGTGTTTTTGAATTTTTTTACAAATGACGTACACAAGAAATATTAATTTTATGCGCCACTTTTGGATAACATGATAAAGTACTGAAAGACTAATTTTTTTAATTTCAGATCACAACATAAGTCCCCAAAAATCAACTTCAGATGTATCATCTTCTGTAAGAGATGTCCGTTCTTTGATGACCAGGTGTCAAAATTTGGTACCTCCCTCTTATCTGCAATTAAAGGAAACATCTACTAGCAACAGAGATGACCTATTTTTATCTTTTGTCGATATTGCATCAACAAGCCAGTTTTTTCATCCGACTTAACCAAAGTCTGTCATGTAAAGGAGTCATTGGTAAACAAGGTTAATGTAGAAAGTACATCACACATGATGGAAAATAGGTCAAGAAGAGATTTACCTAATACATCTCAAAATGTTTTGCTTAACGATTTAGAACTATCCTCTTCAGAATCGGACCCGTTTGGTGGAGACGACGAGGATAATGATCCCGATTATGAAGTAGCCGCTCCCGTTGGCCATTATAATAAAATTCCAAATTATGACTCTGAGTCTGAGAACTCCGCTATGGAAGAAGTAAACGAAAATAAAAAGACCCGTAAATGAAAACGAAATTCTGTCAACTGGAAAAGAAATAAAATTAAATCATCTAGAAATAGCGGCAAATCTTACGTAAATTGGAAAGGAAAAGTAGAACCGGAAAGAAAAATTAGGGTTTCCTGTAAATGCAGAATGAAATGCTCTGATAAAATTACAGAAGAAGACAGAAAAAATATATTTATGGAATACTGGGGTCTTGCAGATATAAACAGGCAAAGGGATTTTATTTCTAAATTCGTCCAATGTAACAGGAAAGCGAGAATTCGGATCCGAACCAACGCAGATGAAATAAATGAGGATGCATCTTCCAGAAGATCATTTACATTCGTCTATTATCTTCAAATTAACAATAAGAAAATACAGGTCTGCAAAGTTTTTTTCTTCATACCTTAAGTATCAGCGCTCAAATGGTTAGGACTGTATTTAATAAAATTGGGTCTACAGGCGCTATACGTGAGGACAAAAGAGGTAAAGTGTGCAAAAATTCCATGTTAGATGAGTCGGTTAAACAATCCATCCGTGACCACATTAACTGCTTTGAAACAGTTGAAAGTCACTATTGCCGACAAAAAACAACACGTTTATTTTTTCCTGCAACTTTAAATATATCCAAAATGTACAGCCTCTACGAAGAATACTGTCAACACAACAATATTCGACAAAAGGCTACCGAAAGCTTGTACAGAACAGTATTTAATACTGAATTCAATATGTCTTTTTTCATCCTAAAAAAGATTTGTGCGATATTTGCCACGCATATCAAAATTCTTCCGCAGAAGAAAAATTAAAAATTGAGGAAGAATTTCAGTTGCATATACGAAATAAGGATATTGCCAGAGACCTAAAAAATGCCGATAAAGAAAAAGCCAAAGACAATACAACATTTTGTGCAGCCGTATCTGATCTGCAACAGGTGCTCTCAACCCCAAAATCCGAAGTAGGTCTTGCCTATTATAAATTAAAACTCTCTACGTACAATTTTACAGTCTTTAACTTAGCAACTAAAGATTCATTTTGCTACATGTGGTACGAATCCATCGCAAAAAGGGGATCCTCAGAAATTGGCAGCTGCCTGCTTCTTTTTATTGAAAACCAAATTCAAAAAGGCATTAAAGAGTTCTCGTTTTATTCAGACAACTGTTCTGGGCAAAACAGAAACAAATATTTATTTTCATTATATAATTACCTTTGCCAAAAACATGAGATAAAAATTCGCCATACATTTTTGGAAAAAGGGCATACACAGTCTGAAGGCGACTCAGTACATAGTGTTATAGAAAAAGCTGCCAGGAATGTACCTGTTTATACACCTGAACAATGGTACGCAATTGTTAGGTCTGCGAAAAGAAAACAACCTTATATTGTCGTTGAGCTAGAGCAGGCAGACATTCGAAATTTAAAAGATCTACAAGAAAAAACTACAATTAATTGGGACAGAGATGAAGAGAATGAAAAAGTTATATGGAATAAAATTAAAATTGTTGAAATAAACTTTGAACTACCAAATGTTGTTTTGGTAAAATATTCTTATAATAAAGAGGATTTATTTAAAAAAATATTTCTTTTTAAGAAAGGAAGAAAATCACTTAACGTGAATGTCAGAGACTTTTGCCTAAAACCACTTAACTTATCCCTACTTCCCATATCCAAAAAAAGTACGATCACCTAAAATTTCTGTGTGACAAGAAAGTTATATTGACCCCTTATCATCCTTTTTTCAAAATTTACCATTTTCCGATATAGACACAATAGCCAAAGACTCTGACAACGACAACTAAATAGTTTTTCTTATGTCTAGCGTAAGGTTTTTTACTCTAGTTTAAATTTAGTTTATTATTATTTTCGTTTCACTTATTCATTGTAGTGATCTTTATAAAAATAAGTTTTATTTTAAATAAATGATTTAAGCAAGTGTTTATTAATTATTTAAACAAGTCAGATCTATTCTATGTCACATAGCAAAAGTAATAAACATTCTAAAATTACACATAGCATTAATTAAAAGTTTTGCAAGTATACTATGTCCACTTATTTTATAATTTTATGGTTTTAGAAAATTTAAGGTAAAGCACCATATACGTGGGCACTAGAGAAATCATTTTATTTTTTTTTAATTTAACAATTCTACAAAACAATATCTCAAAACAAAAAAACCTCCTCTGTAAAATTTGCATTTTGTGACTTAGTATACTTCTGCTCTCAAGGGACGAAATATGAGGCGATAATAATGTAACCATTTTTTAAAATATATTAGCATCTAACTAGCCAACGGGTTAACCGAAAAATCTAAAGTTTTTACCATGTACGTAGATTTGCATGCTCTTCAATAAACTTCAATAGAATTTTTCTCTAAAATAATAGGGAAGCCAATAATTGACCCCAATAAAAATTACATGGGATTTCCTATGTCCCGCCCGGCGATGCATCACCCGGTATATTCAATGCCTGACGATATTAACAGTGTTCTATATGCCATATATTAAAACCCACTTCTAAAAGTTAGAGTTATATATTATAGTGTATCTCATATGCCATTATAGAGATCATTCAATGATTTTTACCTATAACTTGTAAATACCTAAATGGCACATCGACCCTTTTGAATATAAGGTCTTCAAATATATTGCCAAGGAATAAATAATATTTCAACTACCTTACCTCACTAACTTTTGTCATATCAATCCCTAAATAATCTGCAATATCTTGTGCCATTGATTCGGCCAGAAACATGCCTTGAGGTCCTCCAAAACCTCTAAACGCTGTATTTGATGGTATATTTGTCTTACAAATATATGAAGTAACTTTACATGCTGGAATATGATAGGCATTTTCAAAGTGAGCCATTGCCCTTTCAGTTACCTAAAACAAGGATATTTAATACCAATGCCATTTAAAAAATAGTTATTTACATTACAAGATGCAAAAGTTTACTTTTTAGTGTGAGGTGGTTAATGTATTATATTTTTTCTGCTACTGTTCTATGTATCGCATAATTTAATAATCATTAACATCATGTTTTAATAGAAATATCAGAGATTTTGAAATTTTACCTGTTAAAAATTAATCCATAGCAACACATTTATTGTTGACATTGTCTGTCATCAGCACTTGTCAGATATTGAATTATTGTTAATTTAGTATAAATCCATTCCCATTTTAAAATGTTAAATGAATATGAAAATGGCATCCAAATGGCAGCTGACCTTGCGTGTGCCTCACTTCACCAGACAAATCTAAAGAGAGGTACCATCAAACATATAAATCGTTTTCTGAATGGCTTGCTACATAAAATGTGGGGCGGATTGACGAGAATGTGATGTTGGCGTATTTTCAAGAAAAATCCGAGTCTTTATCACCACCAACCCTCTGGTCTGTATATTCCATGCTCAAGTTAACAATTTCCGTAAACAAAAATCAAGATATTTCGGAGTTCAAGAAACTAGTTGCTTTTATTAAAAGGAAAAACGATGGTTATGAGGCAAAAAAGTCAAAAATTTTTAAAAAAGAAGAAATCATAAAGTTTTTACTTAAAGCGCCTGATCAAAGTTACTTAGCAATGAAAGTAATAGCCATTATGGGAGTGGCTGGGGCATGCCGGACAGACGAAATATACAGAATGAAGCTAAGTGATGTAGAAATAAGAAATGACGTGGCTATAGTAAAAATAGTGGAGTCTAAAAATAAAGTTAAAAGAAACTTTGTAGTAACCAACGATGAAGGCTCAGTTCCTTATGTCAGATTTCTACAGGAATATATTAAGCTGAGACCAAGGAATGCTCTAGATGAGCGCTTATTGTATCGTTATGAAAGAGGTAAATGTGTTAATCAAGTAATTGGAAAGCACACTATTTCAAATGTACCTAAAGAAATTGCGAAGTTTTTGAAGCTTGAAGACATCAGTAGATACACTGGCCATTCTTTTAGAAGAACGTCAACTACGTTCCTTGCCAATGCTTCGGATGTCGATATTTTGGACTTAAAAAGGCATGGAGGTTGGAAGTCTTCTTCTGTTGCGGAGGGATATATTGCTGAATCCTATAGTAATAAGGTGGAAATTTCAAAGAAGATTTTACACGAAATTCCTACCAATATTTCCTCTAATGAAGTAACAGTGAAAAATATGAATATTAACGTAGTTAAAGGTGATAACGATACCCCAACAACAAATTTAAAAACTGTTAATTCAAGTATTATTTCTCCAATTTCTTTTGCTAATTGCTCAAATTGCACAATTACTTTTAATGTCAATACCTAACCTAGTTTTTTAAAATATTTTGTCATAAATTAGTTACTTCTTATAAATAAATCCTAATATTTCCCACAAGCATATTTTCTTTTTTTTTACTCTTACTTTTTTGTCCAGGCTTCTCGTAGCTAGCAACGCTTAGCAACAAGGTAACACGAAGGTTCTATTTCGTTATCATTCGCGTTGCTAGGACCACAAAGTTTTCTTATTTATACAGTAGTAGAAAAATATTATTTTTGTTAGATTTGTATCTCTGACATCTAGTTTTGGTTTAAAAAAAATTGACCCAACTTACCCCCATTGATAAATCCAGTGCATAACCACCATTGGCATATAATTCTACGTCACATCCTAATATTTTTCCTCTAGCATCAAATGCCACCTTGTACTTCATTAGAAAAGGATGCCTGCCCCCTGTCATAACCATATCCTCATCCCTGTCCAGCATGCATCTGATTGGTCGGTTGAACTTCTTGGCTGCAATGGCTGTGGGTAACGCGATCATAGCCGCCTTAGTTTCCTTGCCACCAAAACCGCCTCCAAGACGCTTTACTTTGCAGACGATCTTGTTGTGTTGAACACGTAGTACATGTGCGACAAGCCTCTGAAAATATTTAACTAAATTTTAGTAGGTAGTCTAAAATAGAATTTTAAGGAATAGTAGCGATTAATAAGGCTGCAATAAAATATATTTTCATCACCTTTTAGTTTTTTTTTAATCTTTGGACAATCCACGAAGGCTGATAGCCTAAATACTAACGTACCGTGGGTGTCTTAAGCAGGGTAAGAGGAAGTTTGTTAACACGGGACTTAAAAACTTGAAGATTTGGGGGAAGGAAAGACCTCCGCTGGCAGCAGGTTCCACAGTCTAGAAACTCTAGGGATAAAAGAACGAACGAAATTGGAAGTTCAATGCCTGTCCAATTGGACCGTATAGGGATGCATATGCGCGGCACCACGAGTTTCTCTGTTGGGAACCGTGAGTAGAGGAACTATATTGGACAATTTTTCAGAGCAGAAGCCATGGAAGTACCTATAAAAAAGCGATAAATCCCCCACAGCCCAAAGTTGTGCAAGAGAGGGAAGCCTTTCTGTAAGTGAAGGATCATTAATGAGACGAAAATCTCTTCTTTGAATAGAATCAAGAATGCTTAGGGTTGTGGGGGACGCCATGTCCCAGATATGGGAACAATATTCCAAGGGAGGTCGGATTTGGGACACATAAAGTGTATAAATTAGAAGCGGAAAAATACTTTTTGGCTCGAAAGAATCCAAGCTTTTTTGAAGCTGCCGTGGCTATAGATACAATGTGTTTATGCCAGTTAAGGTTACTTTCAAATGTGACGCCCACAAGATTGAAGGTGTCTTTGCTATGTAAAACTTGGCCGGTCATAAATAGAGGATGAGTATTTGATGACTCTTTTCGCGACAAGGAACATGATTGTGTTTTGGATACATTAAAATGGACGAGATTTTTGGCGCCCCTATCCAATATTAAATTAAGATCATGCGAAAGAGACATCTGCATCGCTCTGCGTTTGTTTTCCAAGTCAGGTTTAGTGATGGGTTTAGGAACCTGAAAACTGGAGTGAAGGGTACTATCGTCGGCAGAAATATGAATGGAATTAGTTGTGGACGAGAGAAGGTCGTTGATGTGAAGAAGAAACAATGTTGGTACCAGAACTGAGTCCTGAGGGACTTGAGCATTTACTTGATGAAAACTTGAAGAATGGCCGTCCACAATAACTGATATACGTCGATCAGATAGATAACTAGAGAGCCAAGTACAGCGTTTAGTTGAAAGACCATGGGAGGGAAGTTTATTAAGAAGTGCGGCATGCCAGAGCTGGTCAAAAGCTTTGGATATACCAAGAGCAAACATTTATAAAAGACAAATAATAGTTCGTATTAAACATGTTTTTATTAACCTTACCTGTACTTCAGACGGATTTTGTGAAGAAGAGTATACTTCCATTTCATCATCTTCCTTTTTAGGTACTACTACTAAACCTTGAGTTTCAAAATAGAAATGTTCTTGGCCTCCAAGCCGACACTGCCCTTCCAAAACATGTGGAGCTTCTTTAAAAACCTTTGAAAAAAGTTACATTACCAATTTAGAGAAAAAATGTTTATTAATTAATTAAGTTTTAAAATTACTTACTTTTTCAAGATCATCCCCATGTCTTATTACTTTAAAAGGATCGTGAAAGAAAGATCTATGTTGGATAGCATCTTCAATAGATATTATGACTGGACTCAAATCTTCATATTCAACTTTAACTAATTTGGCAGCTCTTTGGGCTGTTGTTTGATCTTTGCAATGACACCACCTAAAATATATCGTTAAATAAATCTCTAAAGAGTGAAAAATGAAAAAAATTATATACTTACAAATAATTTGCCCTTGACTCGTAACCTCATCATGATAAAACACTTTTTCATCGTGAATAATCGATCCCCAATCGTTATAATAGTTTCCAATGTCTTCGGACCCAACAAATCCGTATACACCCTTAACATTTTCAGCCATGTTGGTATTAATGGAGATAACTTTGGCATGAGGTCTAGTACTTAATACAAAAGCAATAAAAAGTTCATTTTCAAAAATGGTATGTCGTCGCAATATACAGCTTCTCCCGCTGATTGTTTAAAAGCAGATGTATGAACTAAAAAAAAATGTTTATATGATCATCAAAGGGTTATAATTTTTCAGATTTTTAACAATTCTGTAAAATAGGCGCGGCTCGTACATAAGGTCATTTGCTCAATGACTTACCCAACTCAACACGTATAGCAACGTACAGTTAGTTTCTCAGAAAATTTGTCCCACCTGCTGTATAATATACTATAATTTTCTTACCTATTGGTCTTGCTACAGCATCATGTTTTTCCTGAGTCTCAGGCACTACTGTGAAATACTGAGAACTCTTCTGTTCTGTAAGTTCAGATATGCCTTCGCCTCCACTCAGCTCTTTTGGACCCACATCGACTTTAATTGAGCTCTTTTGAAGTTGCTCAGAAATAGCTATAAAAGCCTTTGTAAATAGACTCAGAACCAAAGATTTCCTATATTGAATCATACCTCCTGGAGCTGATGGATCAAGAGGTAAATCTTCGAGAAGAAGATGATATGCTTCTTCCAGGGTTTGTTTAGTCCATGGTTTACCTAAAATAATAATGATTTGTTACTTTTGGGCAATTAATAGGTTTTATATTTTTAAAGTTGTAAAAGTTTAGAGGTTTTGAAAAATATTAGAAATAAAAAGTCTGTTCGAAAGTTTTAGTCATACGGCAGTATTGGTTAGTGTTTGGAATTATTAAAATTATTACATACTATAGTAAGAACATTTTAAAAGCGCAAATTCGGTACCCTTTGAAAATAATACAAAAAAACATAAAATAGGCCACCTGCAATCGGACTATTTGATACAAAAGCGTCGCTATCCTTTACAGCGACGCGCCGATACACTATGGAATAGAAATCCATTATTTTGGCCAAAAAGCAACTTTGAAATTTTAATGGCTCATGTATGTGTATTTCAAAGTAAATACTCCAAACTACATGTACGCGAAATTATAAAAGGATATGACGACTTCTATTGGGGTAATAAGAAACTTGAAAATGTATTTTAAGTAAACAAAAATATACAACATTTAATCTACCTAGTTTATTATTAGCCTTGTTTACTAAAAAAAAGTAAAAGAGTTTAAATAATAAGAGCTATTGTTGTGTTTCCGATGCAGTCTCGCGAAGTCTCGCTACTTTTGTCAAAGATTTTTTTACCTTTTTCTTTATTAGTTTTTGTACTTACAATTGCCTTCCTAGTTTTTGCTACTTATTTTTTATAATTTACAAGGTTTTCCATTTTAAAATTTAATATGTTTTGTCCTACACTGTATATCTTAAAAGATAAAAGCATTCTGATGAAAGATATGGATTCTACAGGATCTACCCAACAAAACAGTGTTTTTTATTTATTTATACGTTAAAAAATAAAAAAGTTGGGAAGATGTATCTTTATTACGCTTCTAAGAATAATTTAAAGTTATTTTTCAGATTTGGATGGTCATATTTCCGAAACTAATTGAATAGACACATCAAATATAGTATTTTTTAAAGCATTTTAAAATATTTTTTTGGTGGTGATATAATATTCAGGGTATTCCATTTCAAAAAATCATACCTATTGTCGTACCCTGTATATTATATGAGATAATAATCATCGGATTACTGATTAGAATACTACCGAATTAACTAAACAAGCTGACATTTTAGTTTACTTTGTACAATAAAAAATAGTAATGTTAAGGGGGTGTAAATTTATAATAACATATAATAAGTTTTAGGTTTCCAAAAAGCATTTGTAATAATTTATAATATTTTATTAGTAAAAGGCACCTAATTTTAAGTTAGATTGGTAAGTTTCAGAATTTTGACCAAAAAATTTATTTTCTCTCCCATAGCGCGATGACCAGCTGCATTAACCGGCATATCATAAAAGAAATATAGCAAAGGCGGCCGCGAAGTCAAGCATGCCGATTTATTTGCCCTTACTTTTTTTGTAATTTTTTTTACTTATCAAAGAGCACCAAATTTACATTTTTAAACTGTTCCTTCTATACATAAAGGACAGAAAATAGCAGCTTTAAAAACAGTTTAAATTCATAAATAATATTTAAGTATACCTCCTTTTTAAAAAAGCCTAGTTAGTATTTAAAAAGTGTTTTTAATGCATACCTTTTAAATATTCTTCGGTTTTTGGTGCAGTTACAGTTTTAAAACTCATCCCACCAAATCCAAAACCTATATTCGAGATTATATTTGTGGAATCTTTAAAAGTGACGTTAACAGCTGCGTTAACTATAGCTATGTCGTCTTCTCTTCTTCTGGCTTGCTTGTATGCTTGAAAATACTGGTTATTGTTTGTGAAAGGTATGTGAATTGCTTTGAGAATCTCATCCCGTTGTAGAATGGTTTTCCTGTAACCTTATTTAAAAAGAAATTTAGCGTTTTTAGTATAATACCAAATAAAACCATAACGTTATTATTAATATAATTTAAAGTAAAAATTAACTTTTGTACTAAGGTAAGTTTAGTTAAATTGCAATATTTTAACGTCACGATTCATTAGTTAAATTTTGGCCCATTACTTAGGAACCACCCATTGTTAAGTTAATATATTTTTTTATTAAATACAGAAAGTTATTTTTTTACCTGTAAAAAATCTTTATCCAGTTTAACAATCCGTACTCCCGTACTTTTGTTTTGCACCTCCAACTCAACCTTGGTAGCCATTAAAATTGGTAACATATCTGATATAGGACTCCCCGTCATTATATTACCTATAAAAAATGACTGTTTATTAAAGACCTCAAATGATTTATGTGATAGTGTTTAAGATGTATGATCAGAAATTCTCAAAAATGCATGTTAAAATAATATACTGTCCATAAAAAAATATATGGATATACAGATTCGGCCACATAAAGTCGGTCATAGGCAATGTGTGGAAAAAAGACGGTCTAAAGCGAATACCGACATGTAAACATTTCGGATTGGATCACTAATCGTACCTTCTTTGTTGTTACTTTATTAGCCGATATACCTTTAACTATTGCCCATACAGTATTTACTGATATACGTGGATATACCTTCTGTAAGCTAAAAACATTACTGAAGTAGGACCAGAGACAACAATGAGACGAGTAACTGGTCCTAACAATTTGTCCTTTGTATTTATCTCTTTCTGATTTAACGCAAGTTTCAATAAATATGTCTTTGTCTTTCATCACGGCAGGCTATCGTAGATGGAGCAATCATCGCTTTGCCCTGGTTGCCAAGTTGTTTACAATTTCTGCATGTAAACTTTAATGTCCTTTTTGGCTCGCATCTAATTAAGAGAACGAAAATATACCATGATTCAAATATTTTTAACTTGACAACGTTGCCGCAGGCAGTCACGCCCAAATGTTATTCGATATTTGTGTTTGATATTTTTCAATGGCCAATTTGTTTGGACGGTTTGTTTACATTTTCTGTGATTTATTGTGTGTTTCGTGGTTTTTTACCTTTAATTGGACTTTGAATATTGACTTTTATTAGTGATCACAGTGTATATGTTAAATTTGTGCTTTTCAACAGATAATTTAAGGTAATATTGACATGGTTATCTGTAAGAAAAAATCTTTATAAAAACCAAATAAATAACATTTTTAATTAGGTGTGTGTAATTATTGAACTAAACCCCAATAATTTATATTAATAGGAAACAAAAACAAGTACCTAACATTAAGGGCAAAAATAGCACAGCTATATAATTTGAATATGGCGGGCAAACGATAAAGTCGACTCTCGCGCCATCTGCGTTTACCTTCCTTGAAGTCAGACAAGAAAGGCCCAGCAGCTATCTCTCTCTCGGATAATTTATTTACATTTAGTTGCTCGTCTCATTCTTGTCTCTGGTAGGACAAGAATAAACTATTAATAACCGATCTAAAGACCCCTTATTAAAAATATTTAAATCAGTGAAGAGAAGATACTCGACCAATGAAAAGGAATTCTTAGCAATATTTTGGATTATTTTATATATATGTTAGGATCAAACATCGATTTCGGCCAATGGTCGAAAAATACGGCCAAAACGCATTCTGGTCACTAACCTATTACCAAAGTCCGAAAAATCGCTTTCCGGCCGTTTATTATAGACCAGAATGCGTTTTGGATCTTTTAAAATTGCCAGAACGCGTCGAGCATACAAACAAACCGTCCAGAAAGCGATTTTGTACGTGTCTCAACTTGTAATTCGTAATCGATGTAGGTTGGTTAGTTCTGGTTAGTTCTAACCAGAACTAGAACCAGAACCAGAACTAACCAGAATGCTTTCAGGCTAACTGCGAAAAGTCAATACGCATTCTGGCAATTTCAAAAGATCCAGAACGCGTTCTGGTATACATTAAACAGCCGGAAAGCGATATTTCGGACATTGGCAATATGGTGGGGGGCAGAACGCATTTTGGCCGTATTTTTCGACCCTTGGCCGAAATCGGTGTTTGATCCTAACATATATACTCGACTACGTTGATATAAATCAATTAAAAATCTTAAACCACACTTACTTATTTTGAGAGTGTTTATCCAGAATTGGTAAGATGACGATTTTCGACGTAAAATTTCCCAATTTTTTTTTAATATATATTTTGTACAGAACCAGTGCATGGTAGAAGGTACGCATTATTTTTGCCCAATTGCTAAGAGTTAAAATAACCTTGGGGCCAACTACCTATTTTTGGGTTAGTAATATGTAGTGATGTAGTAAAAGGTAGTGTCATGCTAAGCTAAAAACAATACTACTATAATTTTATGTTAAATATGCCTATTATACCTTAACATATAACTTGAGTAATAATTTTGTGGTCATCCGGTATATAAGTTAACTTTTTCTACTTACCTCCAATTGCTCCAACACTACGAATTTGTTTGCCAGCAAACCAGTAAAGCATTTCCACAATACCTTTAAATATTCGAGTCTTTTCTTCAGGTTGCTTTCTTATTTGTTCTTTCAAAAAGTCTCCCATGTCTGTTAAAGTTACGGAAGCCCCAATTCTGAAAAATAATATTTAAGATAATCATTTTTGCATGACAGGCAGTATGAATTTCGTCACAAAATATCTACAGCAGATATTCTTTCCTTCGTATCACACTATTGGAATAAGTCGCTTGAGTTTCTAGGTGAGTCCCAGATCGTTGCTCTTGATATATCCAAAGCTTCTTAATAAACTTCCCTTCTATGGTCTTTCAACTAAACTCTGTACTTGGCTCTCTAGTTATCTATCTGATCGACGTATATCAGTTATTGTGGACGGCCATTCTTCAAGCTTTCACCAAGTAAATGCTGGAGTCCCTCAGGGCTCAGTTCTGGCACCAACATTGTTTCTTCTTCACATCAACGACCTTCTCTCGTCCACAACTAATTCCATTCATAGTTTTGCCGACGATAGTACCCTTCACTCCAGTTTTCAGGTTCCTAAACCCATCACTAAACCTGACTTGGAAAACAAACGCAGAGCGATGCAGATATCTCTTTCGCAGGATCTTAATTTAATATTGGATTGGGACGCCAAAAATCTCGTCCATTTTAATGCATCCAAAACACAATCATGTTCCTTGTCGCTAAAAGAGCCATCAAATACTCATCCTCTATTTATGAGCGGCCAAGTTTTACAGAGCAAAGACACCTTCAATCTTGTGGGCGTCACATTTGAAAGTAACCTTAACTGGCATAAACACATTGTATCTATAGCCACGGCAGCTTCAAAAAAGCCTTGGATTTCTCTGTCGAGCCAAAAAGTATTTTTCCGCTTCTAATTTATACACTTTATATGTGTCCCAAATCCGACCTCCCTTGGAATATTGTTCCCATATCTGGGACATGGCGTCCTCCACAACCCTAAGTATTCTTGATTCTATTCAACGAAGAGCTATTCGTCTCCTTAATGATCCTTCACTTACAGAAAGGCTTCCCTCTCTTGCCCATCGTCGGGTTGTGGGGGATTTATCGCTTTTTATAGGTACTTGTACATGGCTTCTGCTCTGAAGAATTGTCCAGTATAGTTCCTCCACTCACGGTTCCCAACAGAGAAACTCGTGGTTCCGCGCGTATGCATCCCTATACGGTCCAACTGGATAGGCTCCGAACTTCTCACTTTGTTCGTTCTTTTATTCCTAGAGTTTCTAGATTGTGGAGGTCTTTCCTTCCCCCCAAATCTTCAAGTATTTAAGTCCCGTGTCAACAAACTCCCTCTTACCTCGCTTAAGACACCCACGGTACGTTGGTATTTAGGCTTCAAGCCTTCGTGGTTTGTCCAAAGATAAAAAAAATAAAGATAAGTATTGTCGATTAACTTGGTAAAATAACTGTTACAATCTTATTTTTAAAAGTATTTAGGGAGACCGGGGCTAGTTGACGCAGGGGCAAGTCGACGCACGGCCTATTACTACAAACAGGTAAGTCTGGCAACATCGCCGCCCCACTCATTTCGATGAGAATTACCGGCAGCAAGTTTGTGAAGAGTTTTAGTTTTGTGCAAGTAGTCGGTGAGAATGTACGCCAGTTGATAGGTTTTATATACCCGTAAGTAAATTTTAACTCTCTTGGATTTTTTGTTATATCTTTTTTCTAATTACAACTATAAAAACTAAATATGCCAAATGAAAGCCTATTGTTTCTACTTTATTAATTTATTTATTACAAATTATTTATGTTTGTAATTCTGTTTTTTTTAAAAGTTAAAACACATACATACGCTTGGGGCTATTTGACGCACTTTATCCGGGGTAAGATGACGCGTGCGTCAACTAGCCCCAGGTATGCTACCAAATATATTTTTATTTTCTTTTAGTAAAGCCATGAGAAATTACAAAAGGAAAACTGACAAAGGCTCAACTCCGCCCCACATAATGTTAAAGGCGGCAAAGGAAGTTGTGAATAATAGTAAACATGTCCGGAGCATCGCTAAAGAATATAATATTCCTGAAGCAAGTTTAAGAAGATTTATAAAAAGAGCTAGTGCAAAGGAATTGTCTGGGGAGGCTGAAATGCCCATTACTAAAGTGGGATATGTAAAGCCTCGACAGGTAAAGCCTGACAGTACTTTGTTTCAAAAATATTTTGAAGACCTCTAATTATTTTTTTTAGGTTTTTTCTGATGATCAAGAAGCCCTTCTTGAAGAATATCTTCTTCAAGCTGCCGATATTTATTATGGTTTGTCACCAAGAGAAGTCCGATTATTTGCTTATGAATATGCCACAGCACTAAAGCTTAAATTTCCAAATTCGTGGAAAGAAAATAAAACAGCAGGTGAGGACTGGTTCACTTATTATATGAAACGGCATCCCAAATTATCCATAAGAACACCCGAAGCCACAAGTTTGGCAAGGGCATCTAGTTTTAATAAAACAAATGTGCAATTTTTTTTTAAAATTTACACACAGTCTTAGATGGACTTAAAATTGGTCCCGAAAGTATTTATAACATGGACGAAACGGGCGTTACAACTGTTCAAAAGCCAGATCATATAGTAGCACGACGAGGTTTTAAACAAATCGGGAGAATCACATCACAGGAAAGAGGAACACTTGTCACACTTGCTGTTGCTGTTTCTGCCACAGGAAATAGTATTCCTCCATATTTTATATTTCCGAGAGTTAATTTTAGGCAGTATATGGTGTCAAATGGTCCTACTGGAAGTGTTGGTGGTGCTAATCCATCTGGATGGATGAATGCCAATCTTTTTTAGAATGGGCAAAACATTTCGTAAGACACGTTCGTTGCTCAAAAGAAAATCCAGTTTTATTAATCCTGGATAACCATGATTCCCACTTGTCCATTGCAGCTCTGGATTACTTTAAAGATAATGGAGTAACAGTTTTGTCTTTTCCACCTCACTGCTCCCATAAACTCCAGCCTCTGGATCGTTCAGTTTACGGGCCTCTTAAAAAGTATGTCAACTCGGCATGTGATTCATGGATAACAAGTCACCCGGGAACAACAATGACAATACATGACATTCCAAAAATATTAACAACAGCCCTACCCTTAGCTATAACACCTAGCAATATCACAGCTGGATTTCAGAAAACGGGAATATATCCCTTTAATAGGGATATATTTCCAGATGAGGAATTTTTAGCGTCTTATTCTACAGATAGACCAAACACTTTAAATATTGATTTACAGAAAACTGAAGCCATCCTAGAAGGCCCTATCGATAAACCAAATGATAATAGTGATAAACCTTTAGCTTCACAAGATATAGAGCATGACGAGCAAACCATAGCTGTAAAGGAAAATATGAAAGAAGATGAAAAAATGAATATTTTGTCAAAACCAGAAACGTCTCGTCAGAATTTGGGCGAATTGACTCCAGAAAAAATAAAATTACGCCTCTAAAGCTAAGGCCTTTGCCGAAAGCGCCCGAAAGAAAAAATCAAAAACCAAATCGTAAGAGACGCCATACAGCTATTCTAACAGATACCCCAGTTAAAGAAGCGTTACGGGAAGAGCAAGCTACAAAAAGAAAGGTGCCATTAAAAAGGAAGCTTTGGGCGAAAATAAAAAGGACCAAAACAAAAAACAGGTAACAAATAAAGAAAATTTAACCAAAGCAGGCAATAAAAAGAAAAATAATAAAGGCATTGTTGATTCAAGCAGTGATGAAGATGAGTGTTTTTGTCTGTACTGTATCGATACATACCAAAATAGTGCATCCGGAGAAGAATGGGTTAAATGTATCACCTGTCAAAAATGGGCACATACAGAATGTGCAGGTGACATCCCATCTCTATTTATTTGCATTAATTATGTTAGTGAATAAGTTCTTTAGTTTTTTCAGTGTCTTTAGTTATAAAAGCAACATTTCAAAAGCAAACGTTTTAGGTTAATTTAGTTATTTTTTGAAGCTTAGGACATATTTTTTCAAAGAGTCTTACTTTTTAAGTTTTTTAATTTCTTTTTATGTTAAAATCAAGGTTTTAGCTATTTTTTTGACTAAAAGTCGTTTAAATTTAATAATACTTTCTTTGTATTGGCTGTTATTCGATATTTTGTGTAATATAATAAAGTCTTCTTTCGTTTTTCCCATTTTTTATATTTAAGAAAAAATAAATTAAGATATGCGTCAACATTCCCCATGTGTGCGTTAACTAGCCCCAAAGTGGGGTAAGTTGGCGCACCCTGCACTAATGTAAAAAAATACTAATGATAATTAAACCAATAAAAATATAAAAAAATACCTATTGGAAATAAAAATAAACATATGATAGCCGGTATCTGACATCAAAATTTTATTTAAAACTTTAATACAACTGAGCTAAAAAGAATATGTGAAAAACGCGTCAACTAGCCCCGGTCTCCCCTACCTTACTCCTTTTGATGTTTCTTCAATACTTAAGAGTTCGTTAATCATAGTAGGTTGTATTATAACAGGATACAACATTCTTTTGAATTTAGTTTCGACACCAATTTCCGTATTTCCTACCACAATTTTCGCATCCGGATATTTGCTTTTTAATTCCAACAGAACATCAAAGGATGTGGGTCTATGCCTAAAATTTTAACAAGTAATTTAATCAACTTTTAACCTAAATAAGTACGATTTTCCTACCATGTGACGTTGGGACCTTCAATAACAAGGTACTGTTTGTCATACTTATCATCCATCTTCAATTGTGGAGGAAAAATGGGTTCTTGTGACGGATGATATGGTGCGAATTCTTCAGTTTTAAAAAGTCTTTCTTCCGTTTTCTCTTCCTCGCTTTTTCCTACAAGTTACATTTTATTAAAATTATTTTTATACATACATACTGTCTACGGATGGGGTTTCAACAGAGGACAAATGTTTCAAAAAAAATATATATTTTTTAGAGTAAGTAATTCTTGTGCTGGTAAGAAAACATGATTTACGAAGAAAAAGTGTTGACGTCTTAATAGTCATTTTTGATCACATTTGGTCAGCAAAGACGTCATAAAATGACGACAAAATGACGTTAAATTGACCTCCCTAAGTCACAGACAAAAGACGTCCCGTTAATGACGTCATACTGACGTCTTTGAGATGACGAAAAATTGACGCATATACTTTTTTTAAAGCTAAAATGATACGATATTTTATTTGAAAATTGAAATAGGAAAAAACTCCTTACTGCTTCCAACCTAGAGATGCAGATTTTTACACTAGCCGAAGATATTTCTTTCAAAGCTAATTGAGATCACCAACCGCAGATCGGTTTCAAACTATTTTGGTTTCATCGGTACGATGTAGGCGATAAAAAGCGAAGATGTTGAATAAACGTAGTAGTTTATTGTCCATTGCGCCATCTTTCGGTAGAGTTTTTCCTATTTCAATTTTGTAAAATTATTAGTCTTATTTTTCTGTCATATGATATTTTCGTTGGATTTTGACACGAATTATATAATGTCACAAAATTTTTCTGGCGGGTTTCCTAAACATAACGTCATTAGATTTTTATGAGCTAGTATGACGAAAAAATGACGTCGAAAAGACGTCTCTTTAATGACGTCAAAAACACGTCATTAAAATGACGTCATAATTTTGATCTGATGACGTCCTATGACCAAAAATGACTTAAAAATGACGTTATAATGACGTCAACTTGCTCCTTGGGATTGTTCTTACCATTTTGAACTTTACAACACTTATCTCCCATTCCACAAACACCATTAGTTCCATTAACACCTTCTACAAGATGGCCATTTCTTCGCACTTCCCATTCTTCCGTAAATGTTTTAAATCCCTCGATAATTGGTCTATACCCTGTACATCTACAAAGATTTCCTTGAAATGCTTCTTCCAAGTCTTTTAAGTTCGGTGTATTATTTTGTCTGAGAAGGGTGTACATTGACATAACCATACCTAAGAAAGATAATCTTTTGGTATCACAGAAATCTACAATATTTATTTTACAATCCTACTGACTGCGCCAATTTAAAAATTACTCTTAAAAAATATTATCAAAAAACTCTTAATTGGTTAAGAGGTCTTAGCATAGTTATATATTTATTTGTTGGCATAAAAAGAACGTTATTAAGGAGTCTATTTAACTATCAGATGTACTGCGAGATATCATGATCTAGTACAGGCAATGGGGATCAAGTTACTTTTGTCCATAATGCATAATTCGACAGGAGTTTTTTTTTACAGATAAGTACAGTATGACGTAATGAACCTAAAAACACAAAATACTGTTGTGATAAACCGTTTGGGCCTATATCTTCGTAACCGTGCACGTTAGGCAATTTCCATTTTTTTTGTTTTATATATTTTTTTGTATCACTTACCCTTCATGATTTATGAAATTATTACTGTTTGTTTATTGACCATGTTTCCGGTATCTTTTCTAATAATTGTTCAAACAATAAACTGCTAATAACTAAACTTTTAAACCAATAAAATTTCTACAACTGCTAATCTTAAGTTTTTGGGCTATTCGGTCGTCGTTGTAGATTTTGTATCCTTGACGTTTCGCCAGCGCGAGTGGTTGGCATCCTCAAAAGCTTACACAGTATAATTTTCTACAACTTTTATTTTAAACTTTTTTCTCTAAAATTATTATTTTCGAAGTTATTACGCGTGAAAATCAAGAATCCTGTGACTGTACGATTAACGCCAGCTGGTCCTGAACACGTCATTCAATATTTGGCCAGGTATTATAGAAGGAACAGTTTAAAAATGTAAATTCGGTGCTCTTTGATAAGAAAAAAATCACAAAAAGTTTAAAGCAAATAAATCGGCATGCTTGTCTTCGCGGCCGCCTTTGCTATATTTCTTTTTATGATATGCCGGTTGATGCAGCTGGTCATCGCACTATGGGATAGAAATTAATTTTTTGGTCAAAATTCTGAAACTTATCAATCTAACTTAAAATAAGGTGCTTTTTACTGGAAAAATAATATAAATTATTACAAATGCTTTTTGGAAACCTAAAACTTATTATATGTTATTATAAATTTTCACCCCCTTAACATTATTATTTTTTATTGTACATAATACACTAAAATGTCAGCTTGTTTGGTTAATTCGGTAGTATTCTAATCATTAATCCGATGATTATTATCTCATATGATATACAGGGTACGACAATGGGTATGATTTTTTAAATGGAATACCCTGAATATTATATCACCACCAAAAAATCTTTTAAAATGCTTTTAAAAAATACTACATTTGATGTGTCTATTTCAATTAGTTTCGGAAATATGACCATCAGAATATGAAAAATAATTTTAAATTATTCTTAGAAGCGTAATAGAGATACATCTTCCCACCTTTTTAATTTTTAACGTATAAAATAAATAAAAAACACTGTTTTATGGAGTAGATTCTGTGGAATCCATATCTTACAAAAACTGAAAAAGAAAAAGGTAAAAAAATCTTTGACAAAAGTAGCGAGACTTCGCGAAACTGCATCGGAAACACAACAATAGCTCTTATTATTTAAACTCTTTTACTTTTTTTAGTAAACAAGGCTAATAATAAACTTAGTAGATTAAATGTTGTATATTTATGTTTACTTAAAATACATTTTTAAGTTTCTTATTACCCCAATAGAAGTCGTCATATCCTTTTATAATTTTGCGTACATGTAGTTTGGAGATACTCCAAACTACATGTACGCAAAATTACTATTTGATTATTAACTTTGAAATACACAGCATGAGCCATTACAATTTCAAAGTTGCTTTTTGGCCAAAATAATGGATTTCTATCCCATAGTGTATCGGCGCGTCGCTGTAAAGGATAGCGGCTCCTTTGTATAAAATAGGCCGATTGCAGGCGGCCTTTTTATGTTTCTTTGTATTATTTTTAAAGGGTACCGAATTTGCTTTCGATATGTTCTTACTATACTATGGATCTTATTCTCGGATTACGCTATGCATACTCCGTTCCTATTAATCTTGTACTTGGTAGAACAACATTGAATGCATTCGAACTTCGAAAATATTAATTTTAGGAAAAAAGTTTAAATTAAAAGTTGTAGAAAATTTATCGGTTTATAAGTTTGGTAGTAAGAAATTTATTATTTAAACAATTATTAAAAGAGAAATCGGTAAAAAAAGTCAATAAACAAAGAGTAATATGCCTTTAAATTGAAACGGTACGACAAAAATTATAAAACAAACCAGATAAAAAAATTAATTATCTATAATAAAGATCTATATAATTATGGGCCTTATGTGCACGGTTACGGAGATACAGGTCCAAAAGGTTTTTTCAAAATGGCGGCACTTTCGTTCGCCATATTTTGGGTTTTAGGTTCATTACGTCATACTGCACCTATTTGTGAAAAAAACTCCTGCCGAATTTTGCAAGAAAAAATCCTCTATTTTCTGTACTAATTCTAATAGTATTTAAGGATTACTAAATCTTACCTGGTGTACAGAACCCACACTGTGATCCATGTGCTTTTGCAATTCTTTCTTGTACTGGGTGTAAACGGGATTGAGTGGATCCAATGCCCTCTACCGTGGTTACAGCCAAACCATGCATCGAACAAACCGGGGCTAAACATGCGTTTACAGGTATGTGACTGGTATATTTAGTCAAGAAAAAATATTTAACTCTGGTCTTATCTTGGGATAGTTTAGAAAGCCTTAATGTTATCACGTCGTGCTTTTTTTTATCTTTGGACAAACCACGAAGGCTTAAAGCCTAAATAGTAACGTACCGTGGGTGTCTTAAGCGAGGTAAGAGGAGTTTGTTGACACGGGACTTAAATACTTGAAGATTTGGGGGAAGGAAAGACCTCCGCGGGCAGCAGGTTCCACAATCTAGAAACTCTAGGGATAAAAGAACGAACGAAATGGGAAGTTCGGGGCCTGTCCAGTTGGACCGTATAGGGATGCATACGCGCGGAACCACGAGTTTCTCTGTTGGGAACCGTAAGTGGAGGAACTATACTGGACAATTCTTCAGAACAGAAGCCATGGAAGAACCTATAAAAAAGCGATAAATCCCCACAGCCCGACGATGTGCGAGTGAGGGAAGCCTTTCTGTAAGTGAAGGATCATTAATGAGACCAATATCTCTTCTTTGAATAGAATCAAGAATGCTTAGGGTTGTGGGGGACGCCATGCCCCAGATATGAGAACAATATTCCAAGGGAGGTCGGATTTGGGACACATATAAAGTGTGTAAATTAAAAGGGGGTGCTGGAAAGCAGACGATTTAAAGCAACGACAAAGAGAAACTGAAAATATTTCAATGCAGGCATTCTTTGTCTAATTTCTCCCTGCAAGTGTTCAACAAACTGAAACTGAATTAAGCGCATTGAGCTAGCACGATGTGTATTAGTATACGTTAGATTTTTGGTACGAAACTAAAAAAATGTTGATAATATAGCAATTGTTATTTATTCTATTTGTAAGCAAATTTTTATAATTAATTGAGAGAGCAACAAAGCCATTGATGTGCTTTAAAAGATAATGTACATCTTAAATATACCCCTTATTAGCGAGCTATTCCAAATTAATGTATCTATATTTTAAGAGAATAATTTTTTATAAATTATAAAAAAGGATACACTACTTGCTGTTTCTTTCTGTCATATTTTGACACCATGACGGTGCAAGCACCGCATCCTCCTTCGCCGCATCCCAGTTTGGTACCACATAGTCGTACTTTAAATTTGTTAAGAAATATATTGTTTCAATAAACTATATGTATACTATATTTGTAAGCTTCTGTATTACACTGAAAAAATGTCTTGTGAATTTACAACGTTGAACGTTGGTTATTTTGAGCCAAAGTCGGCCTATATAGGGTGGCGACATTCGGCCATATTGCTTTGATGTGTTATGACGTCACATCTCCCATTTCTTGGCCATGTTGTTCAGTGCCGGAGATACACAGTTTATTGTATTAGTAGAACAACCGTTTACACAACAGTTTTAATTATTATTAAGTTGTAAATTCTTTTACTTTAAATAAAAAACATTTGGAATTACATCTTTCAGCCAATATCACTTCCAAAACAATGCAAAATGAAATGCGCAAATTCTAGACGCCACTGGATTGATTATCAGCTTTGATTTTTACCCAGTCTTGCAAACTTTTCTCCGTGAAGTGCCCTTCCTTGCGTCCCCGACCTCGAACCGCCTAAAAGTTGAGGATGTGTCGCAACCTTATAAATATAAACTAACCTTGGTTTTGAGCCACAGTTGGACGTGACAAAATTACAACTAACTTTTACAAAAGGTGTGTGTGAAATATATTTGTGCAATCACATATCTAATTTTTAATATTACTATATAAACATATAATTCTGTTAATGTTAATAAGTTTTTATTTTATTATTACATGTTTAGTGTAATATCACATATAAGTTAGGTAAATTTACAAATATTTTAACACAACTTTTGTAAAGGTCAGTTGTGATTTTATCACGTCTAACTGTGATAAACAATAACAAACGTTCAATTTATATTTACAAAATATTTTTTTCAGTGTACAGGGGGCGCGTTTTTGTTGACCTTGCAGGATAGAGCGAAAACTAAAAGAAGCACGTCTGATTGCACAATGTCGATTTCGATTTTTGAAACAAATTCAGTGATGACAGTAAAACATGACTAACTTGATTCGTTTTGGGGATAAAGGTTGTTTTTCAAATGTTGTCAATTTGGCCAAGCACTTATAACTCGTTTGTTATTAGAGATAGAAAAAAATGTAAATAGAGGAGTGTAAGGGATTTTTGCCTAGAATTTAGTGGCGTATCTACATTTTTTCCATTGCCTTTAATTTTAAAGTTATAACATAAAGTTGATTTTTATGAAACACCCTGTATATTTCATCACCAATAGAAGACGTCTCCTTAAAAACCGTAAAAATACCACATTCGTTATGTTTCATTTGTTATTTTTTCGGAAATATAGCCATCATCAGGAATTCGATAATAAAATCGGATTTTTTAAATAAAACATCCTGTATATTATATTACCATTAAAAAGACATTTTTAAGACTTTTAAAAAATATCATATTTAAAAATTTTCTCCAATAGTTTCGGAAATATGTATAGGCTTCCAAATCGTATATGCGTAATAAAAATTATGTCTGCAATTTTCTAGATTTAGATATTTTTAAAACTATAAGAATGTGGTACTTTGTTAAAGTTTTTTAAAATATCCTTGGTCAGAGATATGGATGGTGGAGGGAGGATAACCATCTGAATGTTTTAAAAAGTGTCCGTCGAAAGGAGCAACTTAAGGTGGCGCCACCGTAGCCAGAGGAGATTTTTTAACCAATGAGCATGAATTATTTGAGTAAGATACAAAATGAAAAAGGACAGATAGATACAAAATAAAAAAGGAAAGAAATACCAAAATCCCTCCACTGGCTACGGTGGCGCCATCCCAATTTGCTACATTCCGATGGCCACTTTTTCAACTTGTCCACCATAAAAGATGGTTATCCTCCCTCCACCATCCATAGTCAGAGACAACAATGAGACGAGTAACTGGTCCTAACATTTTGTCCATTGTATTTATCTCTTTCTGGTTTAACGCAAGTTCCAATAAATATGTCTTTGTCTTTCATCATGACAGGCTATCGTAGATGGAGCAATCATCGCTTTGCCCTGGTTGCCAAGTTGTTTACAATTTCTGCATGTAAACTGTAATGTCCTTTTTGGCTTACATCTAATTAAGAGAAAGAGAATATACCATGAATCGAATATTTTTAACTTGACAATGTGGCCGCAGGCAGTCACGCCGAAATGTTATTCGATATTTGTCTTTGATACTTTTCAATGGCCGATTTGTTTGGACAGTTTGTTTACATTTTCTGTGATTTATTGTGTGTTTCGTGGTGTTTTACCTTTAATTGGACTTTGAATATTGATTTTTGTTAGTGATCACAGTGAATATATTAAATTTGTGCTTTTCAACAGATAATTTAAGGTAATATTGACAGGGTTATCTGTAAGAAAAAATCTTTATAAAAACCAAATAAATGACATTTTTAATTAGGTGTGTGTAATTATTGAACTAAACCCCAATATTTTATATTAATAGGAAACAAAAACAAGTACCTAACATTAAGGGCAAAAATAGCACAGCTATATAATTTGAATTTGGCGGGCAAACGATAAAGTCGACTTACGCGCCATCTGCGTTTACCTTCCTCAAAGACGGACAAGAAAGGCCCAGCAGCTATCTCTCTCTCGGATGATTTATTTACATTTAGTTGCTCGTCTCATTCTTGTCTCTGCCTTGGTATATAAATATAACATACAGGATGTTTTAGAAAAAATCCTGATGATGATCATATTTTCGAAACTATTAAAAAATATATATAAGAAATGTAGTATTTTTTACAGCTTTTAAGAAGACCTTTTAACTGATAAAAAAATTTACAGGGTGTTCTTTTAAAAAACTTAACTTCGTCTTACAACTTTAAAATAAAAGTAAAAATAATTAATAACATTTCTCTAATATCAAGCAAGTTGCAAGTCCCTGGCCAAATTGACAAAATTTAAAAAACAATCTGTATCTCCAAAACGAATTAAGTTAGTCATGATTTACTTTTACCACTGAATTTGTTTCAAAAATCGAAATAAAGATTGTTTAATCAGATTTGTTATATCTCTTTTAGTTTTCAATATACCTTGCAAAGTCTACGAAAGAGCACCAACATATTATACATATCTGATATCGATTAAAGGGTTTTTATTTCAAGTGAATAAAATATGCGATATAAATGACTAAGTTTTCTTATTAATGTAATATTTTCTAGTTCTAGACAAAAATATAATATAAAAGGATACGTTTTGTTCTTAAATAGTATAACAGCGTCCATTCTGGATCTACATTTGGATCTATAATCTGTAACAAAGACATTAAATAAATTCACATATAATTCTGGTCTGTCAGAGTCCTCCAAAGACACCATGGAAAATATACTTTTTTGTAATCTTAATGGGGTTACAAAAACTTTTAAAAAGTCCTAAAAAAGTAAGTCAGAAAACGCGTCGCTAAATTATTTTATTATAGACATATTTTATTCCTGCTACGCCAATGTGATTTGCTATTAAGTAATGAATTAATAAGTATTTATCATAACTTAGCATTTTTAAATTTTAGCGTTGGCATGGTAACAGTGCAATAATAATTTGCAATGTTTTTAAAATTTGTTTTTACTTTTATTACATTTTTTAAACAGTTTTGATAAGAGAAGTTGTTTTTTTCCCATATTATTAACACTTAATCTATAAATATGTCAAAAAAATGTACCTTTTACATGCTTATGTTTCATAACAGCTCGATTTTTTAAATTAATCTATTAACTATTTTTAACATAAACGTTAAAAAATATGTATAAAAATGAAAAGTTAGTGGTTTAAGGTTAGTTGTTGTAAACAAACGATATAACAAAAAGTAATTTAATAAGTATAAAAAATGTAAACCTAATTGTATTGTTACATCTTGTAAATAATATGTAAGTAAAACTTATAAATACATTGTTATTTATTGTTTTAATAGGTTTTTTAAACTAATATCGAGAAATATGTGTTCTCTTGTTAAAAAGTGTGGCCAAACTTTAAAACTGTGTTACCTGGTTTATTTTATGATCGGGTGTAATTTAAAGTGTGGTATACCTGACTTATATTACTGCAATTTTATTAAATACAAAACTTTTCGCACCGCATCCCCCTACATTTTACCAGCAAAACGCACGGCTGCGGGCTCGTTGCGGTTATGTGTGGCCAGACCTTTAAACTGCAAAAACCTATCTAATGCTCTAAATTACAAAGCTTTATAAAACATTTTATCAGCTCGATAAAAAAAATCTATAGGGGTCCTTCAGATTGTGAAGTGAAACGAAGTGCATTACGCAACAAAGATAAGAAGTATATTGCTTAAATATTCTCCCAATAAAAGTTAAAAACAATAATAATTTTACTGTTTTTATAAAGTAATCTTTATAATTATAATTTAGTTTATGTCGCAAAAGTAAAATTTGGCACCAACAGGCTTATTTAATCCTATAAAGTCATATCTTGTATTTATTTAATTTATATCATTTTAAAAACAAATATAAATTATACCTTTGCTATGACCATGACCCTATATCGTCAATGTAATTCGCAAAGTGCGTAACTCTATTTTTGGAAATTTTAGAGACCCTTTTTAAAACAAAGTTTTACAGTGTTGTGTGGTAGCATATTGTTAGGATATAATATAAAACTCACTAAGCTGCCTTCAGTAGATAATATAATATGCTACCTATCCTGGATGTTTAAACAATCAAGGTAGTAATATCAAAATATTTTTATCATGTCGTTGTCATTTAGCTAATAGTTCACGATTTTTTTCCTGTAATTGCGTGTATTTTATTTTTGTAGGTCAGGTGTTTGCGTTTATACCCAACCTATACCCATTAGGGGGATTATTGCCGTTTTGTGCGTTGAGAGAAAAAGGTACTAGTACTGTTTTTTAAGTGGATGGTCACCGATTAAATGTGAATAATAAAAAATTAAAAGAAGTACAATAAATATTTAAAAAGATATTAAACGAGCTTTAAAAAGATAAATAAAACTCACTAAAAATTTAAAAATAATGATTACAAAAAAAATAGAAAAATCAAGTCAAGTAATGATATATGGTATTAAAGTATAAAAATCTTTTGTGTATTTAGTTATTAACATTTAGAAGTTTAGCGGAATGTTATTACCCGACTTTAATTTTCTATTATTTTTTTTTAACTTTTTAGTAAGTATTATTTATCTTTCTAAAAACCCGGTTGTTTATTTGGTAATTTTCTAGAAACTGGGGGCAACTCTGATTTTGACAAAATTTGGTATACGGGGGTTTTTTGGGGCGCTGATCACGAATCTGAAAGAATTATTTGGCGGAAACGTTTCGTTCTCGAGATATCCATCATCAAAGTTCAAATTTGAACTAAGCTTATTTTCACTATATTCCCCCTTCATTTTGCACACAATTCTTGATTTAAAGCTAAAGTGTCACACGATATTCGATTTTTACCTTTTAAAACCCCGTTTTTCTACGTTTTTTACATTATTTTTGCATTAAATTGCGTGGCTTTTCTTTGATAATGCGGCAACCAAACATACACATAGGGCTTCATGGCACACTGGGATTGAAATGATTCAAAGTATAGCTATGCAATTTAATTTCTATTTTTTTATTATTTTTTTAAACTTTTTAGTAAGTATTATTTATCTTTTTAAAAACCCGGTTGTTTATTTTTTAATATTTATTGGAACCAAAAAAAACTTATACAGTGTGATCAAACTTAAGTCGGCACTATTGCTAACTTCTGTATTATTAAATAAGTCGGTTAGATTAGTAGAGTTAAAGTTTTTATGCTGAATAACGTGCTGCAAACAGAAAACATCTGAACGTCGTGTTTTTGATATATTACAAAAAATGTACTTTTTAAATGGAACACCCTGTATATAATATTACCGTTTGAAAGATCTGTCAAAAAGCTTTAAAAAAATCAACAATGTGATATATCTAACTTTTAATAGTTTCGGAAATATGGCTCTCCTCAGGAATTTAATAGTTAAATGGAATTTTTTAAATAAAACAGCCCTTATGCTGTATCACCATTAAATAGATATTTTAAAGAGTCTTAAGACAATACCACAGTCTATCTCGTATAGTTTTGGTAATATGGAGATCCAAATCTAAAAATAGTAGATATACTTAATGTCCATTTTATCTACGACACTAAATTTAGAGCTTATAGCTTAGAGCTGTTGATATAAAAGAAACCATCATAATTTTTAGATTTGGATTCACATATTTCCATAACTACAAGAGATGGACATATCAAGTAATCAAATGTAGTAGTTTCTTATAGCTCTTTAAAATATTTATTTAATGGTAATGCAATATACAGGGTGTTTTATTTAAAAAAATGCCTGTTTACTATTCAATTCCTCAAGATGTCCACAGGGGCGTATATAAGGGGGCGTTTTGGGAGATTAAATGCACCTCATCCCCTATATGGAAAAGTTCTTTGTTTTCAACGCTTTTAAGCGTAAGGTTATGTGGACCTCCCTCCCCTTAACATACGGGAAAAAGGAAAGAGAACATGTAGAAAAAATCAGTAAGATGTTTTTCAAAAGTGTCGTCAAAAATTTTTGATACCAAAAAAGGAAATAATAATAAGGAAAAGAATGGTAGTGCCGACTTAAGTTTGATCACCCTGTAGGTTAGTAAAGATTATAGTTTTAAAAATACAGCCTTCTTTAAATTTTTTTGTAATAAATTAAATGAACAATTAATTTTGTTACGTGTGAGTGAAAACAAAATAGTGGCTTAAATTTTCATCAAGACAAAATATACTTTTTTCGGTAGGATGTATTGTTTTAAATAGTTTAAATATCCTTAGTACGGTCTTGGCAAAAATAGGGTACACGGAAATATCATTATCTATTGTTATGCATTCATAAATTATATAATTACCCATTATTTCTAAGTTTATTTTTAGTATTTAAACAAAGAATATAATGCCGTAAAAATTTATTTTATATACCTTAAATGATAATCTTAAAGTAATAAAATTTACAACAAAAAGTTTTTCAAATAATAAACACTTAAAAAATCCAGTTCAAAAAATAAGTTAAAATAAAAAACAAAAAAAAAATAATTAAAAAATGAAGTGAGTAATTATATACAGCGTGTCTTCGGATGTTCTTAACAAATGGGAAACTTTTTTATTATTAATTTTACGAAAAGAAGTGTCTCCTCATAAAAAGTCCCGCTTGATGAGAAAATACATTTCCACAAAAATATTTAAAGGTTGAATGTACAGGGTGGCTTAAAAATTACTTGTTTCCAAATTAAAATAAAGGTTATTTCCTAACTACGGTACCAAACTTGAAATTGTGATTTCTTATGTCATTTTATGAAGAAAAGTTGTTATAAACATATGTCCGAGTTGCTTCGTTTCTAAGATACAGGGCGTTAATTTTTTAAGTAGAAGAAAAAGTACATATTTTTTTATTTAAGACCCTGTATATTATTTTACCATTAAAAAGATCTTTAAATGAGCTTTAAGAAAATACCACATTAAGTACATCTAACTTTATTAGTTTCGGAAATATGACCATCCAAATCAGGTATTTAGGTAATTTTTAAAGTACCGCCATTTTGTAATAGGTGAAGATATTGACTTCATATTCTAGGGTTATAAAGTACTCGTCAGGAGCTTTAAAATGATGTATCACTCGACCCGCCTTCTCATTTAAGAATTTTGGGGTGGTGGCCCTGGTGGTTAAGGGGTTAAAGGGGCGCCGTCCAATTTTTTGTAAAACGTTCCCCCTCAATAAATATCTTGACGTGTTTCGGCGATTTTCTCAAATCTGTCTCGTTTCGAAGATAAGTTGAGTGGAAAGTTTTTAAATGAACACCCTGTATACAGGCGAATTGATAACCTATTTCTTTTTAAAGTCGGTTAAAAATAGAAAGAAATATAAATAAAGCTTTTACATTTTTTTTATTTCGGCAAAAAAGTAATAAAGCTAAGGAGCCAACATAACGATTGACGGAGAAACCAAAAGACAGACCACTCAAAATTCGAAAATATGTTTTTCTTTGTAAAATAAGAAGCCCACAACTAAAACATCAAAAAACTAAAAATACAGGGTGATGGCCCACCATATTCGACACGGTCTGTAGCTGGATAACCATGGGGTTTTTAAAAAAGTAAATACTGGAACATATACAGGTCGGATAAGACCACAGTATAAAATTATTTTAGTCTATACAGGGTGTCTCAAAAAAGTGTGACGTATCAAAGTTATATTTTTTTAAATGGAACACCCTATATTTTATAACGGTTTAAGATTCCAAATAAAAAAATAGCTCAAGTTTGTTTATGGTACCAAGTGTTTAATTTTATTCATTTTTGTAATATTTGATGTTTTTTCAAAATGCAAAAGCGCAATTAAATTAATTTTATTTTAACCATATAAACTATTTAAACTTCAAAATTTGTAACAAGATTAGAAAAAGTCTGCCATATCATCCGTAGGTCATATCAAGACCAAATATTGTACAGGGTGATCAAAAAATAATTTCAATTTTTATCTATCTCTCTTATTTTAAATGGAACACCCTGTATTTTTTTAAGTCACATGATGACAAATAAAATACTCTTTTATATGGTGTATAGGTTGCCTATACCTATCTTTTGTGCTTTTTAGTAAAATCTGTTTTTACCAATTTTTAATCCAAATGTTTATTTAAATTAAAGTTGGCTGTGAAATAGCACCCATTAATATTTTTCTTAAGGAAATAACAACGACCGTTTATCGATTACGAGTGTTTTAGTCAGTTTAAAAGAAATTAAAATGATTTTAAATAAAAACCTATCTTCTACAACAACAAGATGATATAATACTGGTAGGATGTAAAAAAATGGTTTACTTTAGCCTAGAGTTAATCCTGAAATATATTTCAGAAGAAACCATCTGATTACCTTAATAGTTGCTTTAAAAAAAATTACAAAGTGATTATGGATAATAAAAGAAACGAGTTATAGGTCACAGAATGTCGTCATAACTGACCAGAGGCGTTAGTAGGATTGTTTAAAAACACAAGTTTTATTATTACCACATTTAGCTGAAATACTGGAAGATAATACAAAATCTTTTAATTTTGTGATTTATTTAGACAAATTTACATTTTGCAATAACGGCTTAGTAAATGGGCATAGAAGTATAAAAGATATATATAGGCAACCTATAGACCATTTAAAAGAGTATGTGATTTGTCATCATGTGGTGTAAAAAAATACAGGGTGTTCCATTTAAAATAAGAGAGATATTGCTATTTGACTTTCTAATAAATTGAAATTATTTTTTGATCACTCTGTATAATCTATGATCTCGATATGACCTACGTATGATAAGACAGACTTTTCCTAATCTTGTAAAAAAATTTTTAGTTTAGGGAGTTTATATTGTTAAAATAAAATTAATTTAATTGGATCCCTGCATTTTGAAAAAAATCAAATATCACAAAAACGAGTAATATTAGACACTTGATACCATTACCAAACTTAAATGTTGAATCTAAAACCGTCATAAAATATAGGGTGTTCCATTAAAAAAATATAACTTTGATACGTCACACTTTTTGAGACACCCTGTAGAGAGTAAAATAATTTTATACTGTGGCCTTATCCGACCTGTATATGATTCAGTATTCACTGTTTTAAAAACCCCATGGTTATCCAGCTACAGACCGTGTCGAATATGGTGGGCCACCCTGTATAAATAAAGATTTCCCGATTTTAATCAATAAAAGTTTTATAAATTTACCTCTTTTCCATTAACATAAAATATAAGGGCTCTGCTTGTATTCCTTTCATCAGTTTTCCAAACCATATTTTCCAAAATACACTTTTTTATTTTTAATATTATCTTTAATTTATTAATTCTTGCTGTTCTTGTTTACTTTTGCGTTTACTTCTTCACAAATAATTAGCTACTGACTTATTAGGACACAAGCTGTGATTAAGAAATTCTACAACTATCTTAAAAAAATAAAAACTTATTAATATCTTGTTTTTGATTAAGCCAGTGGCATGACGTCAAGAAAGTTTTTTTTAATAATTACTTTACTTTTAATAGCATCTAAAACTCATAATAAACCCCTTAAAAAAACTTACAAAAAGTAAAAAATAATAAAAAAATTAAAAAAGAAATTGTAATTTTCTAGAAATCTGCGGCAACTCCGATTTTGAGGAAATTTGGTATACAGGGGTTTTTGAAGCGCTGATTACGAATCTGAAAGATTTTTTGGCGGAAACGTTTTGTTCTTGAGATATTCATCATCAGACTTAAAATTTAAACTAATCCTATTTTTACAATATTCCCCTTCTTTTTGCACACAATTCTTGATTTAAAGCTAAAGTGGCATACAATATTTGATTTTCACCTTTTAAAACCCCGTTTTTTACGTATTTTACATTATTTTTGCATTAAATGCATAGCTATACTTTGAATCATTTCAATCCCAGTGTGATATGAAGCCCTATGTGTATGTATGGTTGCCGCATTATCAAAGAAAAGCCACGCAGTTTAATGCAAAAATAATGTAAAAACGTAGAAAAACGGGGTTTTAAAAGGTGAAAATCAAATATTTTGTAACACTTTAGCTTTAAATCAAGAATTATGTGCAAAAAGAAAGGGGAATATAGTGAAAATAAGCTTAGTTCAAATTTGAACTTTGATGATGAATATCTCGAGAACGAAACGTTTCCGACAAAGATTAGATTTGTGATCAGCGCCCCAAAAACCCCGTATACCAAATTTCGCTAAAATCGGAGTTGCCGCAGGTTTCTAGAAAATTACCAAAAATAATTCGGGTAATAACAATATCAAAAATTATCAGAATATACAGATGCGAAAGTGCGACAAATAACGCTTACTTGTTTCTATGACCTTGAGAAATAATAAATGGAACATCTGCACCAATGTATGGATCGTAATATTTTAAATTTGTAAAGGTTAAACCGCACCAAGGCGCCAAGGAGAGATAGACTTTTATAGTAACTAATTATGCAGCTTTTTTATATGTAGAAAACGGAAAAAAAGAATAATACACTAATTGGGAATTTACAAACTAAAAATTTTACCCATTCTTTGAACGGTAAAATATTGTTTGTAGATGTCACGTTTGGATCAACTTGTAATAAAATGTCTATATCTGGTTGCACAAAACATTTTTAAAAACAATTAAACTAATGGGGGTTTAGAATGTTTAACAAAAAGCCATTAAAAAAAAAAACCTTGTCTAAAAACTGCTTATTAAATTAATTAATGGTATTCCGTTTTTTAGCTTAATTGTGTATTAAAAAGTTTTGTGTAACTAGGGATTGAAACAGAATAATTGAAAGCCGAGTTACACAAGTTTCTAAAGAAACCCCGACGCAATTTTTAAAAGCAATGCAGAGGTTGCCTTAGTAATACCCAAACCTAATTGACTTGTTTTTTTATTTGGAAATATGTAATTTTTTAAATACTGAAACCTCATTTTCTAAATTTGAAATATAGCCTTTTAAATGGCAGTGCGGCTATAAATAAAAAAAATATTTTCCTCTGTTTAGGCACATACTGATTAATATCAATAACTTTAGTAACATATCTAAGTAATTTGTAAAAGCTTTGTATTTTTAAATAGTCTTAAAATAATAGTGGTCCTTTGGGAATCTAAAAGTGATTCGCTTCCGGTGATGGAGAAGCAGAATAAATATACACATTTATATCCCATATTCAACGGTAAAAAAATTTAACAAGACACTATACTTAATAATAAGAAACATAAAAGTTCACAAACAACTAAACACAATTAACTAACTTATGCTCACGTTCTATACCAACAAAAGTATGGAACTAACTGACACCTAGATGAGCATTAGGTCACGTACTAAATCGTGGGGTGTATATCCACCACGCAGTGGGAGGGACGATAGTGGTGAGAGATTTCAACGAACACGCTTAGTTTTGCATCTGGGTATTCTGATAATTTGTGACAATATGGTATTAAAGTATAAAATGCTTTTGCTAATTTAGTTATTAACATTTTTAGTACCTAGTTTAACGCATATGTTATTACCCGACTTACTTTATTTTTTATTTATATTTCAAAGTTTTTGTGAGTTAATTTTTTTATTGAAGTCGATTTAATTTTTTAAAAAGTGTTAGCTTTTGCTTTCTAATTTATTATTATTACTATTAAATCAGTAAATACCACATATTACACACATTTAGATCCGCAGTGGCAACAAGCATTTTTCGGATTTTTACGACCTCGCGCAGTAAACAAATCGAGGGTGGACGAACATGCGCACTGGGAGAATACAACACCGGCACTCCGTGCCCTCCGTTTGCGTTCTGACCGTGACGCTCATTAGCTACCGTACTTCGAACGAGAAACCCAGAGAAGGTGTCGTAAATTATTACGATAATGCGGATAGCCTGTTTGGTGCCAGGCGCGTTCACCCTCGATTTGCTTGTGCACAAACCCGTTTTTCGCCCATAAAATGTAACTTTTGTTACGCGCAGGTAATAACATTGGCAATCCATCGAGATCAGTGGTAAATATACGCCTTAAAACCAGTACCAGTACCTCTTTTAGAGACTACAGTAAAAAGCATAGATAAATGTAATTTGATTGGTTTGAAATGTTGTGTGATGTCATGTAAAACTGTCATATTGAAGGCTCATAGTAAGTTCTGGTTTGTTAAATCTCTTTTAGTTTTATTTCTTAACAAAAGAATTTAAAAAATTATTACATTTTTTGACATTTTGTAGATAAAAAGTGGTTCATTACACGGCGTAGCAAACCTTTGGCTCTTTAATATCCTTCCTTTAAATTTTTCACAAATTTTTGACTTTGAGTTTCTTGATTGTGCCTGGACGACTCGCAAACACTTTGGCTCTTTAATATTCCAACAGGACAAAATCGGGTGCTGTTAACGAACAACTTTTTATCTAATATTAAAAAATGTATTGAAGTTGGTAAAGGTCATTTAGAATACGTGATTTTTAAAAGTTAGAATTAAAATAGCCAAATATTTAGGCTCAGTTTTGCAAAGCAGGTTCAAACTTAGTTCTCCGTTCTACCGTTGTAGGTTCTACTGACTGTCAGTTTCAAGGAATTGAAAGAAATTAAGATTTTACAGAAAGTTCAAAGGCCTGACTTTAGTTCAGTAGAATTGAGTTTGAACCTGCTTTGTAAAACTGGGCCTATAAGTTATCATAAATTCCAATAAGTTAGCTGTAATTTGGTATAATAAAAAGTTTGTTTGGTAAACTTTAAAAAAATAATTCAAATATTAAAATGGGTAGCCTATTATGGGGAACCCTGTATAATGTAAAACTTTGGGAAAATTATACAGGGTGATTCAAAAATCGATTACGAAACTTAAGGGAGTGATTCTACTTGACAAAATAAGGATAGAGCTTCATATTATTTTTCTCAAAATGTCATTCGTTTTCGAGTTACAAGCCGTCAAAGTTCAATTTTTATTTTGGTTTTTCGCCATATTGCATTTATTTTTTAATCAATCCAGTTGATATTTGGCACACAAATCGAGCTTTTGCAGATTCTAAAATTTTAAGACAAAAGTACTTTTTTAAATACCGCTAGGGGGCACTTTACCTAAAACTTAAAATTTATTTTACATAATAACTTTTTTATTTTGACAGATATCGCAAAGCTAGAGCGTTATTTTATAGACAATCAAAAACTTAAAAATAAGGTACTTTTTATTTAACTCGATAAACCTCACCGTTTAGGCACCAATAGACATCAAAGTTTTCATTAATTTCAATCAAATTACCAAATACATATAGAGGTGTCTAGTAACTCAACCGACAAACTTTACAGGGAGATTGATTCTACAACAGACAATAAGAAAAAAACTTCATATAAACATATGTCCTAAACGTCTTAGTTTTTGAACTACGGTTTGTTAAATATTAAAAAAACTTTTTTTTTCTTTTTCTTATTTTTTGTTGTAGAATCCTTTGGTTAAGTTTGTCGGTTGAGTTACTAAACATCCTGTCTGTATGTAGGTAATTTGATTGAAATTGATGAAAACTTTAACGCTATTGGTGCCTAAACGGTGAGATTTATCGACTTAATAAAAGTACCTTATTTTTAAGTTTTTGATTGTCTATAAAATGGCGCCCCTAGCTTTGCGATATCTTTTAAAATAAAAAGTTATGATGTAAATAAATTTTAAGTTTTAGGTAAAGTGCTCTCTAGCAGTATTTTAAAAAAGTACTTATGTCTTAAAAATTTAGAATCTGCAAAGCTCGATTTGTGTACCAAATATCAACTGGATTGGTTAACAAATAAATGCAATATGGCGAAAAAACAAAATAAAAATTGAACTTTGACGGCTTATAACTCGAAAACGAATGACGATTTTGAAAAACAATTATATGAAACTCTACCCTTATTTTGTCAAGTAGAGTCACCCCTTAAGTTTCGTGGTCGATTTTTGAATCACCCTGTATAAAAACTTAACCTTGCTTTTTAAAGGAACAACTTCTAGCCCCTAATAAAATATTGTGGTAAAAAAACTTCTTCCCTTCTCTCTTCAATATCGTTAAGCCTCTATTTTAAGAATAAAGAGCGCCACTGGACTTGATTTGCGTATTTACATAAAGGTCAGTGTATATGTTATGAAAAATATCATACCCCACTTAAACTTTATCAATCAGATGCGATAAAAAGTAATAAGTAGATTAAATCCAGTAAACTACAAATTAGTTGAGCAAATAGTCTTTCATCGAATTTTTTTGATAAGAAAAAATTACAAGGTTGCCCCGAAAAATTCTCGAACTAACAATGAAGAAGTCGGAGATATATTGGTTAGGCGGAATAATTTATTCAGTGGTCTTGTTTGTTGTCGATTATTCCACCACTTCATAGGGGTTAATAGGGCTGAACAGGGTTAGCTCGCTATACTCCGAGACCGATACCGAAGCAGTCCCATTCTTCTAGATAGACTTTTGGCGTGTACCCAACAAAAAGAGACCATTGAACCTAAAGTGCTCCCTTTCATATTCTAAAATCTGAACAGATCTGTATATTTTAGTGATAGCTGGGCGTTATATTAGGGATAAAAAATAAATGGAAATGCGAGAGAAGCCCATTATTTTAAATATTCTGACAAATAATTCATAACCCTATACTCTGTTGACTATAAATTGAGAAAAACACCTCTAAACAAAAATGTATTTTATTGATTTAAAAGTCAGTAACCCTAGTTACCATAAAAAATGGAATATATTGGTTTAAAACTACAGTAACTGGAGTTACCTACTAGGTATTTATTATTTATTATCAATTTATAGTGGCAAAGTATATTAGAATACAGTGGCGATGCCAGCTTTTTAGTTTAGGGGTGGCCAAGGGGGAGCCCAACGTTTTTGGAGGGGGCCCGGGCCACCTTTCCCCCGCCTGGCGTAGCCGCTCGTTGAATATGCAGTCAATACCTTTACCCAAAGTCGATTGATGAGATAAGGTCACGACATTCGTCATATTGGCTAGCCTGGCTGTGACGTCAAGTCGGGCCATTTTCGGCCATGTTTGATTTTAGGCAGATCAGTGGCGTAGAATTAAGGAGGAAACAAAAAAGAACTGTACGTTATAAAAAGAGTTTATTAGATTATATCAATATGCATAAGTTATAATTAAACTATAAATGTAATTAAATAATTATTTCATTTATTCAAAAACCATTATAAAAACTTTGTATAGGTATGTACATAAATAACTGGTTCCTTATTTGTTATATACCTACCGGTTGAGCTAAATAACATATAAGACATATGCAATGTGACGAAGAGACAATCTAACTAAATACGGACATGTAAACATGCGTAACTAATATTGCTTGTTTATTACATAGAGGAAACCTTCTTATTTGTAATTTCTCAGAAATTATATTCTTTACAACAGTTGGTACATGGTTCCAAATTACACTGCTGTCCTTAGTTAAGCCGGATGTTCATGAAAGCGGTTTTCCGCTCGCGGATAATAATTCAGCGTTGTGATTGGTTAGTGAAAATTTAAAATGCTTTTCCCGCCAATCGCAACGCTGAATTATTATCCGCGAGCGGAAACCGCTCTCATGGACAGTTGGCTTTAAAACGTCCTAACTACGTTTTTTAAAAATGTTGGCCTACACTACTACTACGTATATGCATATATATTAGTCAGTAGTAGTCAGTGAGCTTTGGTCTGATGCACAACATGCATACCTGGGAAGTGGTAGATCAACTATATCTGCCATTTTTCAGTTTACAAAGCTATTTTAGATCAGTTTGAAAACAGAAATCTAGCCTTAGGTATCTTTTTAGATTTAAGCAAAGCATATGATTGCATAGATAGAAATTTGCTGCTGTATAAATTAAATAAATACGGAATTAGAGGTAATGCCTATAAATGGATAGAGTCATACCTTTCAGACAGAACACAAAGAGTTGTAGTTCAGAATAACAACAGTGAAATTAAATCAAATATAGAAAAAAACAGTATTGGCATAGCTCAGGGCAGTATCCTCGGACCTATATTATTTGTAATTTTTTAAATGATCTCACACATATTGATGATGGTTTAACAATAACAAACTATGCTGATGACACAAACCTTCTGGTTTCGGGATCAAATATGCAAAATCTAATAAACAATGCTGAAACAGCTTTTACCATCACATGTAATTGGTTTTCTCAAAATAAATTATTGTTAAATGATGATAAGACAAAGCTACTTTTATTCCGAACAAAACAAACAAAATTAAAAAAACCTGAAAATATTACAATAAATGGAAAGAAAATTGTATTGGATGAAAGCACTAAATTTTTGGGCATAACCATAGAAGAGTTTTTGTCATGGAGCGGTCATATTAATAATCTATGTCTAAAGCTAAGTAGTATAGGTTACGGGATAAAAGTTGTATCAAATTATATGAATTTAAACACCTTAAAAATTCTGTACCATGCAAACTTTGAATCGGTAATAAGATATGGAATACTGTTTTGGGGAAATAGCTCCGAGCTGCAGAGAGTTTTTGTAATTCAAAAAGAATAATAAGGACAATAAATAAAATGAAGTTCTTGGACTCTTGTAGGGGTATATTTAGAAAGTTAAATATATTAACAGTATCTGCGCTGTATATATTTGAATGTTTGATGTTTTTGTTTAAAAATAAGGAAAAGTTTGAGTCTGCAAATATACATAATAGCAATACAAGAGCATATAACTTTACATATCCCCGGCATCGTTTAACAATTACTGAAAAAGTCCTTATTATTCTTGTATTAAACTTTATAATAGTCTGCCAAATAGAATTAAGTCCATAAATAGTGTGTCGAAGTGGAAAAAAACATTAAAAAAGTGCTTATAGAGATTGAACCATATGATATAAAAGACTTTTAGAGAAGGAATGGTAGCCATTCCCTTATTTTGACGTCATTTCATTTTATATTTTACTTGTAAATTGTAATTTGAAATAAAGAAGTATTATTATTATTATTATTATTATTATCAGTTATTATATGCATTATTTATCTATTCTCCCAAGTTAACAACGTCCTAACTTTATTGTGTGTGTTGCGTCAATGAAGTTAGGACGTCGTAACTTGGGAGAATAGATAAATAATGCATAGAATAACTTGTTTACACATATAGGCCAACATTTTTAAAAAATATAGTTAGGACGTTTTAACTAAGGACGGCAGCTATATTTAGTTTTGTTAAAATTTTAAGGACATATAGGGTATAATACCTGAAAACTGTTTAAGATTTAATTAGGTACCTTTCTTTGAAAAAAAAACAAAATTTTAAATTTAATTTTAAAACTTATATTGTTATATAATATTTTTTAAAGTACCCATAACTAAATAACTTTTAATTTGAAGCATATTTGAAAAACTTAACAGTATTTATATTTTTGTATCTATAATGACTAATACACAAAACTGATTTATTAACTCTGCTTTATTTTCTTTAAAAATACTCATGTATAATATTAATAATAAAATAATCCTTATTGTACAGAAATAATCACATACAAAGGTGGAAAGTATCGCCAGGCGTATTTTAATTAATAACCATCAACTAAAAAAATATATAAACAAAACTAGAACCCTCGACACTACACTTCTTCATAATGTACAACTTAATGAACAACACTAAAGACTAAACACGAGACTAAACACTATAAAAATTACTAAAATAAAAACAGTTAGAACCAATAAAATATGAAATCTCTATAAACTAACAACAAACATTTACAACTCGAAAATAAACAACCGAAACGAAAATAGCAGAGCCTTTTACCAAACAATAAAAGCTTCGACAACGCACGACTCTGTCATCAGCTGATAATACTGACAACTTGAAACAGAACTGCCAACCGAAATCGTAATTCTCACACCCTCACGTCCCTGACCCAAGCTATCCCCGGTCTCGCTTATGTCTAAACCCCTTCTCATAAAGAAACTCTGCCTTTACCTACTACAAAATGGTGGTACCTACTTCAATATTTACCTAAACAGCTAATTTAGATGGTCATATTTCCAAACCAAAAAAGTTAGATATAATAAATGTTGTATTTTTCTAAAACTCTTCTAAAGATCTTTTTCATGGGATATGATATACTGGGTGTTTTATAAAAAAATATAAGTACTTTATGTCATTTCCTGTATATTATCACCAATATTGCCATTAAATAGATTCCGTTTTACAGTCTTTCTGTAACTTGCAAGAAACTTGTGGTAGGCATGCGCAGTACGCGAACAGCTGATTTTTGGCAGCGTATTCTGCAACTTTATTGCGACTTGCAACTTTACCAGTTGGACCGATTTTTATTGCAGTTGCAACTGCAACTCTGGGAAAAATTTGGTTATTTTAGTGGTACCAACCCCACCCAAAGTTACTAGTTGAGTGACCACCACCTTCTTGCTTTTTCTCTTTAATTTTCATCCCACAGGAGGGTAGCGGCAGCAATAATGAGGTAAATTGTAGCGGCGGTGGTTTTTTCGTTCGATTTTTTCATTTTTAACAGCTATTCTAAATATCGGTCAATAGCTAGGTTAGGTTCTAACTTTATTTTCACATTTTTGCACGTTGATACCTTGCCCTATTTTTGTAATATTAAAAAGTGAATTGCCGACTGTAAAACGAATCTGCAATAAACTTGCAGCAAGTTTATTGTTGAAAGAAAGTTGCTGCAACAAAATAGCAGAAAGAACTTGCCGACTGTAAAACGGACTTAAGAGAGCTTTTAAATGTGGGTAAAGCTGTTTTTACAGTTCGAAAGATTTCTTGCATGAAAGTTTTCTTGCTGCAATTTTTCGATCCGTACACGCGCACTTTGCATCAATTTTTAAAAAGCAGCAAGAAAGAATTGCATGCAAGAAAACTTTAAACTGTAAAAAGAGCTTAGAACTGTTTTTAAATTAAAATACGAGTAATATTTCGAACTGCTTTGGCAACGCTGTAAAATTTTATTATCTAAATTTATTTAAATATTAAACATAGTTTTTTGATTATTAGCTAATCTGTTGTTAACCACATTAATTGTATGTTGAAACCTGGGGTAATAATAAATTATTTCAGCAAGCTTTATTGATTATTTTGTTAACTTAAAGTTAGGAATGGCAACGATAATTCAAATATCGATAATCTTCATTGATATTTAACTTCTCGACATATCGATATTAAATATTCTCGATATTTGAGGTAAATAAGACAAAATTAAAAAGTATTATTTTTTTACTTAAATTTTTAAGAATGTCAAAAATCTTGAACAGTAAATAAAAGAAAAATATAGTATTATGATTATTTTTACTATTATGCAGTATAAATTTACCTACTGCCTCTTAAAAAAATTATGTAATATACATAATTTTTCGATATTTTTCCTTCCTTAAATATCGATATATTGCTCTTCGATATATCGAATAATCGATATTAACCAAAATGATATTTATCGAGAACGATATATCGATGATTTTTAAAATTTGACATCCCTACTTATAGTCCATACCATTTTTTAAACAGGGCCTAAATAATTTGTTATAAATGATCAAGATCGTTTGACTAGGTAAGGTTGCCTGGTAAGCCTTGCAACATGGCGGACCATACGTCACATATGTATTTTGCTCATTATTTAATGAAGTTTTTAACAGTGTAGTTTGTGTTTTTGTCAATATTAAAGAAATACTTTTAAATACTGTTAATTCCAGTTGTTACCATAACTTGTTTATTTCATATTAATAAATATTGTATATCGCGCTCTTTCGCCCTCATAGTATTATCCGTCTAGACATCCTTGTTTGCTATGTTGGCGCCAAGGAACCAGCAGTGCGGTACCTATGTGACGTAATGAGGCAACCTTACCTAGTCAAACGATCTTGATAAATGATGCCGCCGAAATGACAGATTCTTGTCACTCGTATGTTATCGTCTCGTCTCGCCGACGAAAAAATAATTTTCTTTCGTTCAAAAGCTTAAGATAAGACAAGAATAAACCTATCTTAAGCTCATATTTAAAGAACAAACAGAGGGAAGTTCGAGGGCCTATCTAGTTGGACCTTATGGATATGCATAAGTGCGGCACTACGTGACTACGGTTTTTAACCTGATCAGTTCACCCTTTTAAGTTCATAACAAGTTTTCTATTTCAAAAATGAAGTCATTGAGTAACAATATAAATAAAAATAACAAATTTTTATTTTAAATTATTCTTTATTTACATTGATTACTATACAGGTTTAAAAACGTGCAGGTTTTATCTAAATATTAATACTCCAAGGCACATATGAACCGGCATCTGCGTCTTGCGGAATCTGAAAAAAAAATGTTGTTAATCCAATTCTATAAAGAAAAAACACTTATTACAAAAAAAAGAAAAAAAAATAAAATACCATATTTTTTCAACAACTATAAACAGGGTGTCCCAACTTTATTTATACAGCAAAATTCTTCGCCCCTGTACAAGATACAAAAATAAACTTAAAATAAAAAATGTTTACTTAAACACACTTTTTTCCTGACAGTACTAGTTAATATACAAGGTGTCTCAAAAACATAATTTTCATTGTCAAGTTCGTTTTTTTAATGGAATACCCTATATATTTTAACAAATTTTGACTTTATAATAAATTCTGCATCAAAAATATACGATATGAGCAACGGTGTTTGGTTCATCGGCAGGCAATAGAATAACCAAACAAGGACTATTAGTCACGCATGTTTACATGCCGGGATTTAGTTAGATTGTCTTATTTCCTCACATTGCCTATATGTTATGTTATTTAACTGAACCTGTATAACACACTATACGTCAATTATTGCTGGTTTTTGAGATATCACCACTGCAAACACTATTTGCCGGCAATGTACATTTTTCATATTGGTATTGATGGTAAAGCATTGGCAATTGATGGCAATATTATGCCAATATCTTAAACGCATTTAAAAGTCAACCCTAAATAAACACTTAATTGCCAATAAATTTTACATGCAGGCGAATTGCCGGCAGCATACAAAAAAGGCGGCATATCAATCCTGATTAAATAAAGCACGCGTTTTTGTTGCAGGCAAATAAATATTGGATTTTTGAAGGCAAACCTTCAACGCATATTCATACTTTTTAAACCATGTTATTAACATTGGTATTTAACTAACATTAAAGCAATTTTTTTGATCTGTTTTATTTATAATGGCAGCTAAAAACATTATTTTATGTTTTTTACATAATTTAAAGGAAATGGCCTTTTCATAAAATTTTATTGTTGAAAATCATGCAAATAAAAATTAGGTCAAACAAAATGTTTATTATGTATTTTGGAGCGAATAAAAATAAAATAATGCTAAAAGAAAAGAGTTTTTAATAGACATAATTAAATGTATTCATTACCTAATAAGTGTGTGTTGTGTGATTAATTGGTGATGGCTAGTCGAGAAGGCAAGATATTCAAGTAGACTGTTAGGAGCTGTAAACATTTTGTTTAAAACTTTATTAAAAGTTTTAAAGACGTGTTAATAAAAAATATTATATATATTTAATAGTTTTTTGACATACCGATAGATGGCGTAATGGACAATAAGCTACTACGTTTCTGCAATATCTTCGCTTTTTATCGTCTAAACCGTACCCATTAGACAAAAATAATTCGAGAGCGGTCTGCGGTAAGTGATCTCACTTAGCTGTGAAAGAAATATCTTCGGCTAGTGAAAAATCTGCATCTCCAAGTTGGACAGTGTTCCGAGAGATGGTACTTTGCATTGCAAGGAAATTGCATGCAGTAAGGAGTTTTTTCCTATTTTAATTTTCAAATAAAATATCGCATCATTTTAGCTTTTAAAAAAGTATATGCGACTATTTTCGTCAATAAGACGTCAGCTTGCTGCTTGGGAGTATCTGCATTTGCCCACTTTCGTCTTTTTGTTATCTTTTTGCCAATAACTTATTAATGATGGATGCCATCATCTTAAACGCATTTTTTGCAAATAACTTATTAATGACGGATGCCATCACTTTATCTGCAACACGTGGCCTAATAACAGCCAATTGCCCACTTTCGCGTCTTTTTGATACCTTTTCGCCAATGCCTTGCCATTAAAGAGTGTTGGCAATGCCAGTAAATTAAATGTACAACGCCGGCAAAAAATGTTATATGGGCAGCAGTATGTTAGTATACTTTTATTAACGACTAAAAGTGAAGAAAGAAAATAGTATTTTGGTTCTAATTATTTTTAAATAACTTCACTGTCAAAGTGATAAAATATATAATAACATGCAATTAATTACCTTACATTGTAAGGACTACTAATTAAGTAGGTCGGCCATTTAGTTTATTTTGGATACATACCTACTAACCTAACTTAAAAATCCGCCATAATTGACGTAATGTTGTTTTTAACGACATTCGGTAAACAGGTGTCCAACATAAGCTAAATTTCTGACATACCTATTAGTAGTACTTACAATGGAAGGTATTTTATTACTTGTTATTATATTATTTGTCACTCTGACAGTGACAGAATTATTTAAAAATAATTAAAACCAAAAGATTACTTTATTTCTTCACTTTTAATTGTTAAGGAGTATATCAACATACTGCTGATATCTTAACAACCAGCACTAATTGACGTATAGTGTGTTATATATTTTTGATGTAGAATTTCATACAGAGTCAAATTGTTAAAATATACAGGGTGTTACAGAATGTTGTCAACAAAACCCGGGGGCGGGTTTAACATTAAAAAATAGGAAAAGAAGATCATATAAACAAGGGTCCGGAATTGCTTCGTTTTTGAGATACAGGGCGTTGAAATTTTTTAAAAAGTTTTGATTTTTACTAACTTTTAAAAAATCCTTTTTTCAATTTTCTTTAAATTTGGTGTGTGTGTTTGCAATAGTAATGGGTATCTTTTGAATTAATTACATTTAAAATATTTATTCCATTGGCGTCCCCGGGGGTATCTTAGGTCATATTAATGAGAAAAATATGTCACGCCACTGCGTTTTATTAGGTTTCAGTTAGTTTTTAGATTGCGCAACTAAAAATACAACTTTTTTGTTTCTCTACTTTTTTGAGTCTCGCTTCGTTTTTAAGGAAAAAATAATTCTCTGAACGCGGCTTAAGTAAAACGAGAAAATAATGTACAATGCTTGCAATTTTATTAATTAATAATTCAAATAATAACTAAACGAAATACATAATTTAAATAAAACAACAAATTTCAAACTGTCCAAAATTTATTCGTTAATGTTCTCACGTCAGTGGCGTTCGTGGTGGTAAGCAAAAATTTTTAAAAAATTTCAACGCCCTGTATCTCAAAAACGAAGCAATTCCGGACCCTTGTTTATATGATCTTTTTTCCTATTTTTTAATGTTAAACCCGCCCCCGGGTTTTGTTGACAACATTCTGTAACACCCTGTATAGGGTGTTCCATTTAAAAATCTACTTGCCAATAAAAATCATGCTTTTGAGACACCTTGTATAATAACTAAAACTATTACTAAAAGAGTGCATCCAAATAAACATTTTATAATTTAAGTTTATTTTTGTATCTTTTACAGGGGCGAAGATATTTGGTGTATAAATAGAGTTGGGACACCCTGTATATGATTTATAATTTTTATTTTTAAATTATCCAAATTTATTCTTATAAGTGTTGCAGCAGGCTGTGTAGGCTAGAGCCTAGGGCGGCAAATTTTAGGGGGCGGAAAATTTTTAGGGGGCGGCAGATTTACTTAATAAATTTTGTTTATTTCGATTTAGAAACATTAAAGGAGTAGGAAAGTGGAAGTGGTGACTTTTTTGCTCTTTAAAATGTTTTCCCCAACCAAAAACTTAGGGGCAGCAAAAATTAATAGCCTACGGGCGGAAAATACATATAAATTCGCCAGTGATTCTTATTAATAATTTTTGGTAATTTTTATTATATTTATGCGCAAATTTGTGAATTTTAAATTTACTAACACATTACCTAAAAGAAGTAATAGCGTAGTTTATGGTAACCCAAGCAGTAAGCTTACGTCTCTATGACGCCATTTTTAAGTCATTTTTGGTCATAGTACGTCATCAGACCAAAATTAAGACGTCATTTTAATGACGTGTTTTTGACGTCATTTTTCTTCATACTAGCTCATAAAAACCTAATGACGTCATGTTAAGAAAACCCGCCAGAAAAAATTTTGTGACATTATATGATTCGTGTCAAAACCCAACCGAAATATTATATGACAGAAAAATAAGACCAATAATTTTACAAAATTGATATAGATAAAAACTCTACCGATAGATGGCGTAATGGACAATAAACTACTACGTTTATTCAACATCTTCTCTTTTATTGCCTACACCGTACCGACCCATATAACATTTTTTGCCGGCGTTGTACATTTAATTTAATGGCATTGGCAAAAAGGTATCAAAGAGACGCGAAAGTGGGCAATTGGCCGTTATTAGGCCACGTGTTGCAGATAAAGTGATGGCATCCGTCATTAATAAGTTATTTGCAAAAAATTCGTTTAAGATGATGGCATCCATCATTAATAAGTTATTGGCAAAAAGATAACAAAAAGACACGTAAGTGGGCAAACGCAGATACTCCCAAGCAGCAAGCTGACGTCTTATTGACGAAAATTGTCGCATATACTTTTTTAAAAGCTAAAATGATGCGATATTTTATTTGAAAATTAAAATAGGAAAAAACTCCTTACTGCCTGCAATTTCCTTGCAATGCAAAGTACCATCTCTCGGAACACTGTCCAGCTTGGAGATGCAGATTTTTCACTAGCCGAAGATATTTCTTTCACAGCTAAGTGAGATCACTTACCGCAGACCGCTCTCGAATTATTTTTGTCTAATGGGTACGGTTTAGACGATAAAAAGCGAAGATATTGCAGAAACGTAGTAGTTTATTGTCCATTACGCCATCTATCGGTATGTCAAAAAAACTATTAAATATAAATAATAATTTTTATTAACACGTCTTTAAAACATTTAATAAAGTTTTAAACAAAATGTTTACAGCTCCTAACAGTCTACTTGAATAACTCGCCTTCTTGACTAGCCATCACCAATTAATCACACAACACACACTTATTAGGTAATGAATACATTTAATTATGTCTATTAAAAAACTCTTTTCTTTAAAAAAGAAACTAAAAATCTAGAAAACCACGTAGAAAACAAATGCACAAAGCGGTAACCTTCGGTCGAAATTAACGTAGCTAATTTTACCATCATTTTATTTTTATTCGCTCCAAAATACATAATAAACATTTTGTTTGACCTAATTTTTATTTGCATGATTTTTAACAATAAAATTTTATGAAAAGGCCATTTCCTTTAAATTATGTAAAAAAACATAAAATAATGTTGTTTAGCTGCTATTATAAATAAAACAGGTCAAAAAAATTGCTTTAATGTTAGTTAAATACCAATGTTAATAATATGGTTTAAAAAGTATGAATATGCGTTGAAGGTTTGCCTTCAAAAATCCAATATTTATTTGCCTGCAACAAAAACGCGTGCTTTGTTTAATCAGGATTGATATGCCGCCATTTTTGTATGCTTGCCGGCAATTCGCCTGCATGTAAAATTTATTGGCAATTAAGTGTTTATTTAGGGTTGACTTTTTAATGCGTATAAGATGTTGGCATAATATTGCCACCAATTGCCAATGCTTTACCATCAATGCCAATAAGAAAAATGTACATTGCCGGAAAATAGTGTTTGCTGGGGATGAGACTAAAATAGTTCAAGACCGGTCTGCGGTTGGTGATGTCAATTAGCTTTGAAAGAAATTTCTTCTGCTAGTTTAAAAATCTGCATCTCCAGGTTGGACAGTGTTCCGAGAGATGCGACCCTGCAGTGCAAGAAAATTGCAAGCAGTAAGGAGTTTTTTCCTATTTCAATTTTCAAATAAAATATCGTATCATTTTGGCTTAAAAAAGTAAATATGCGCCAATTTTTCGTAATCTTAAAGACGTCATTATGACGTCATTAATGGGACGTCTTTTGTTTGTGACTTAGGGAGGTCATTTTGTCGTCATCTTATGACGTTTTTGCTGACCAAATGTGACCAAAGATGACTTAAAAGGGACGTCAATAAGACGTCAGCTTGCTGCTTGGAAACTTAATCATTGGTCAGTTGTTGTGTCGTTTACTATAACATTGCAGAAGCAATTGAAAGTACGAAAAAAGTGTTGAACTGTTAAAAATAGTTAAGTCCTTTAAGTACTTTATTCTCATGATAATGATCAAAAAATCAACATATTTTGAACTGACGTAGAAAAATGTTCTTTTTTAGTTTTTACTCACTTACTGCTTTACTTTACTTAGTAACTAAAAGTAATAATAGTAATTATTACCTTTGCCATAATTTTATCCTGACAGGCCAAGCGAATTCTCTCCGGAGTAGCTGGAGAATCCAATCTAAACGTCTCAGAAACTCCGTTATCTTTCCTTGCCGATCTTATTGCATCCTTGATGGCGAATAGTACTGAGCAGGATAGGAATAGTGGAGGCTCACCAACCGCCTGAAAAATTGTTATAAATATGATTTGATAAATAGTTTTTTATCTTTGTTACAACCCATGAACGCTCTTGGTTAAATACCAACTAAAAAACCGTGGATATCGGATTATTAGATGTTTAACCCATCTTTTCCCCTGTTTCGTCAACGTTGTCTAAGCACTGAAACATGCAGTTTTGCATTTCACAGCACCTTCTAAACAACGCGGTAATGCCATCGCGGACGTTATTTTTAAATAACTACTCCATGAAAATGTCTCCCCGACTGGGGTCTTTTGTGTTAGAGATTAAATAAACAGAAACTACTATAGATATATAGAAGGAACAGTTTAAAAATGTAAATTCGGTGTTCTTTGATAAGAAAAAAAATCACAAAAAGTTTAAAGCAAATAAATCGGCATGCTTGTCTTCGCGGCCGCCTTTGCTATATTTCTTTTATGATATGCCGGTTGATGCAGGTGGTTATCGCACTATGGGATAGAAATTAAGTTTTTGGTCAAAATTCTGAAACTTAACAACCTAACTTAAAATGAGGTGCTTTTTACTGGAAAAATATTATAAATTATTACAAATGCTTTTGGGAACCTAAAACTTATTATATGTTATTATAAATTTACACCCCCTTAATATTATTATTTTTTATTGTACAAAATAAACTAAAATGTCAGCTTGTTTGGTTAATTCGGTAGTATTCTAATCAGTAATCCGATGATTATTATCTCATATGATATACAGGGTACGACAATAGGTATGATTTTTTAAATGAAATACCCTGAATATTATATCACCACCAAAAAAATATTTTAAAATGCTTTAAAAAATACTACTTTTGATGTGTCTATCTCAATTAGTTTCGGAAATATGACCATCCAAATCTAAAAAATAATTTTAAATTATTCTTAGAAGCGTAATAGAGATACATCTTTTCAACTTTTTTATTTTTTAACGTATAAAATAAATAAAAACACTGTTTTGTTGGGTAGATTCTGTAGAATCCATATCTTTCATCAGAATGATTTTATCTTTTAGGATATACAGAGTAGGACAAAACATATTAAATTTTATAATGGAAAACCTTGTAAATTATAAATAAATCTTGTATCTGTCCTTACACTCAGAAGTAGCAAAAAGTAGGAAGGCAATTGTAAGTACAAAAACTGATAAAGAAAAAGGTAAAAAAATCTTTGACAAAAGCAGCGAGACTTCGCGAGACTGCATTGGAAACACAACAATAGCTCTTATTATTTAAACTCTTTTACTTTTTTTAGTAAACAATGCTAATAATAAATTAAGTAGATTAAATGTTGTATATTTATGTTTACTTAAATACATTTTCAAGTTTCTTATTACCCCAATAGAAGTCGTCATATCCTTTTATAATTTTGCGTACATGTAGTTTGGAGTATCTACTTTGAAATACACAGCATGAGCCATTAAAATTTCAAAGTTGCTTTTTGGCCAAAATAATGGATTTCTATCCCATAGTGTATCGGCGCGTCGCTGTAAAGGATAGCGGCGCCTTTGTATAAAATAGTCCGATTGCAGGCGGCCTTTTTTATGTTTTTTGTATTATTTTCAAAGGGTACCGAATTTGCGCTTTTAAAATGTTCTTACTATATGTAAATAACGAAAATTAAGATAAACTTACACCAATTCCAAATACAGGATATTAAAATTGTGTTTTGTAGAATTAAATAATAAAATGCTTACCTTCGAAGAATACACTGCCCTTGGATTAGAACTTCCTTTAAGTAACGACACATTGAATTCTTCTGGTATGTCTCCAAATCCGGGTATTTTATAGTTTCCTGGGCCTCGCGTGATAATAGATCCACTTGGAGAAAACAACTGCTCTTCCATGGTGTATAGTCCATATCCCTGCATGAAAGCACCTTCTATCTGTCCTATGTCGATGGCAGGGTTCAAACTTTCACCTAAAATAGGTTTACATTAACTCTCTTGATATTAGAGATACAGAAAAAATAGGAGAAGAAAAGTTTTAGGGATTTTTAGGTAGAACTCAGTGGCGTATCTATATTTTTTCCATTTTCTTTTATTTTAAAGTTATAACACAAAGTTGGGTTTTTTAAATGGAACACCCTGTATATTTCATCACCAATGGAAACGTATTCCTAAAAGCTGTAAAAATACCGCACTTAATATATTTATTTTTTTATAGTTTCGGAAATATAATCATCGCCCGGAATTCGATAAAAAAATAGCATTTTTAAAATAAAACACCCTAAATATTTTTATGTTTTACCCATCTATTATTGATCTGTAATACCTTAGAAACGGAATATGTTATGGTAGCAATAATACCTGCTATCACACCTAGGGCATTATAATGCCCTAATGCGCTAATATGGAAATTTTATTGCTTATCCAATTTTATTTCTCTCATAATAAAAATCAAGTTTACACAAACATATGTATTAACATAAAATCAATAACTTACCAGTTCCTGAAAATATGCCATTAAAATGGTTTCGGTTATTTGAAGAATTGCGTTCGCATCTTTCCAAATACCATATATGCCATACTCCCGATCATACTGTTGCCTTGATTTAACTGGCAAAAGATTTTCGGTCGCTTTTATGGCCTTTTCTCTTATATTTTGTGGAATGTCTTCCATTTTGAGCAAATCGTTAAATAAAAATGCCAACTGACTAACTGATAGAAACATCAAAGTCAAACTTAACACCAGTCATTATCTACTTACGTATACAGGTACAGGTGCAACTTATTTTTATATTGCGAATAAATAATGTAATAAGTCATTGAAAAACTCTTTTTGGGTTAAACATAAAGCATTGTATGCACCACGGGCTTTACTGGACTATAATGCCCATCAGGTCGAAATCTAGCCCTCGGGCTATTTCGACCTTCAGGGCATTATAGTCCTAGTTACGCCCTTGATACATAAATAGCTATATTACCATTAAAAAGACACTTTAAAGACCTTTAAAAATTGACCACATTTAAAATGATTTTTTCCAACAGTTTCGGAAATATAAGCGTTCAATCCTACTTTACTACTACTTTTGGGTTTATATGGTCATATTTCCAAAACTATAAAAGATAAATATATCAAATGTAGTATTTTTTTAAACCTTTTAATATATCTTTGCAAGGGTAATATAATATACAGGGTGTTTCGTTAAAAAATCCTGATGACCATATTTCCGAAACTGTTTAGAATGGATATATTAAATATGGTATTTCTTATAGCTTTTAAGGAGACCTATCTATTGTTAATAAAATATACAGGGTGTTCTATTTAAAAAAACTTTGTGTTATAAATTTAAAACAAAAGTCAATGAAAAAAATTTAGGTACGCCACTAAATTTAGCGTAAAAATTCCTGAAACTTTTCAATTTACATTTTTCCTCTATCTCTTATATTAAGCAAGTTACAAGTGCCTGGCCAAATTGACAACATTTCAAAAATACTCTGTATCTCCAAAACGAATCAAGTTAGCCATGGTTTTCTTTTACTCTTGAATTTGTTTCAACAATTGAAATCGACATTGCGCAATCAGATTTGTTCTATCTCTTTTAGGTTTCGCTATACCCTGCAAGGTCAACGAAAAGACGCCACCCGGTGCTTTCTTTTTGTAGAAATAATATTAAAACAATATTTTTTTTCCAATTTTTTAGTCATTCAAATTCATTATTACTATTAATTTTTAATAATTTCAATTAAATTTATTTGCAAACTGTCAAATTTTAAAACTAGTGTCACATGAACTAAAAGAAATAATGACAAAATCAAAGGTACCTTGAACGTTTGGATCAGTTGATGTCGCGTTTACTGTTACATTGCATACATTGATATTTAAGATTATTGTTGTAGGCATTAAAACAAAACACTAATTTAAAGTGTGAAAAAAGTTACTTTTTTTAACACTTTGTGTATAGTAGATACTAGAATAGCTTCATGGTAACAGTTAAAAAAACAGTTTTTTTAACGGTCGGGGAAAAAATAAATTTTTACTAAAAACCATTTTTATTTATTTTTTCTTACCTAGATCCATAACAATGTTAGTTCGTAAAACTTTGTGGTCCCCAGTTAGTGTATCTATTTCAACTTCCGAACATCCAGCTCCATATGTGAAGTAGTTATACATGTTTCCTTCTTTTTGTCCCAGTCATAATCGATATCTTCAGTTTTGTAAAAACCTGAAAAAATATACATAAAAAATTAGGCGGTTTCATAAAAATAGAAACGTTTTTTTATAAGCAAATTCTTGAATTATTTTTTTTAATGTATACCTGTGGCTTGCAAGCTAACTCTGTTCATATGTGCTGCATTAACCCATTCTTCCCAGGTTCCATTGGGATTCGCTTCTTTAAATGGTTTTAGTCGTTCATTTATTTTTTGACATGCATTCTAAAAACGAATAACATATTTTAAATTTTGAGATATACAGGGTCTCCCAACTTTATTTATACACAAAATAACAACGTCTTCGTACAAGATACAAAATAAACTTTAAATAAGAAATGTTTATTTGGATACAATCTTTATCCTGACAGAACCAGATTATATACGAGGTGCCTTAAAAAATTAATTTTTATTGTCAAGTAGGTATTTTAAATGAAACACCCTGTAACTTTCAACAAATTAGAACTTTGTTTAAAATTCTAGTTTAAAAATTTATGACAACCTATACGTCATATTGTTTGTGTAACTCTTAATTTTCTTACCTTAATTAATAATACGTTTTGAAAATTATTTTATTTCTAAAAAAAAAATACCATACATTTTCAATTTGGCACCTCAAAAGCTGCGCGCGCTCTTTGAGAAATGTAACGAGACACTTCGTTACTGAGTTCCGACAGTGCATGTTGTCAAAAATTTAAAACACCTTCTAATTTCGCAATAATTTTCGCTATATTTCGCAAAAATAAGACTTTCTAAAACTAAATTCATAGTGACCACAAATGATTTTTATGGTGATGATATACAGGGAAACCTGAAGCTGAAGCTGAAGCTGAAAAAAGCAGAGACATAAATCGAGGTAAGGTGCCGCCATTATTGTTCATTGAATATTGTATGGTTCGGTTTATTTCTTTTTTAATTACTAAATAACACGCTTACAGTCCCGTGTTATCGAAGGAAATTAATTCTCTTAAATTTTCCTACAAACATAAACATTTCTGGTCCTTCGAGCCGGATTTTACTAGTTAAAAAATTCAAAAAAATAATAATAAATTTATTTTTCCAAAATTAATCGCCATATTTAAATTCAAATTCCTGCTGTTAGCCGTTTGAAGCAGTGGTCTACCGTGCGACTCAGTAAACTTGTGCGCCGTCATTCTATCGCGATCGATTTTCTTATTAGCCAATAAACGGAAACATGAAGTTTTGCTGAAGCGTACGCTCGTCCAGCTGATTTTGACTGGTACTACCTGAAATCATTGTTTACAATATTTATTTTCAGTTTTATTTTTAAAACATTTTATCTAACACTAAAGTGAAATCGTGGCTTTATATTTAGAATAAATTCGCACAATTTAGCAGTGTTTCTTGTTTAATTAATGGTGGGATATTAGTTAATTTAAAATAAAGTTTAAAAAAGATAGTTTTGCTATTTTTAAGTGAATATTCACAAAAACGAAATTCCATTCAGACAAAGTTGTTTACATTTCGCTGATGACAGGTAGCCAATTTTGTTTATTCTTAAAATAAAACTTATTTAAAAATTTACAATATAAACAATAACGTTTATTCAACATTAATAAAGGATTAAATAATAAATTTAAAAAAAATATATATTTATTATCACTAACTAATTATTAATTACTTCTTTTTAAATAATTTAAATTTTAAAACTATAATTTTTCTTAAATATTTTCAAAATGAGTAATATTAGAGCATTGTCGCAAAAAAGAAAAGTTTTTGTAAATCGAATTACAGAAGTTTACGTAGCAGCTTCAAAAGCTAAAACTGATCCAAGTCAAAGTTGTTTATTTCAGTCAAAGTTTGAAAAATTAGATGAATTTTATGATGATTTTAAAAGCATTCACAATGACATAATAGGACTTATCGAATCAGATGAGGACTTTTCCACTCATGATACTATTAGAAAAGACACTGACGAATTTTATTTTAAAACAAAGCAAATTTTTCATGAACTTTTTCCTAATTCTAATTATCAAAATAATTTCGTTTCAATTCAAAATAATAATCAATCGGATGTTAGGTTACCTAAGTTAACAGTACCCTGTTTTGATGGTACGTTAAAAAATTGGCCTACCTTTTTATGATATGTATTTGTCACTTGTACACAATAATACTAGTTTAGCAAAAATTCAAAAATTTCAATATCTTATATCATTTCTAAAAAATGAGCCACTTAATTTAATCAAATCAATTCCTACCACAGAATCTAATTATGACATAGCATTTAAAACTTTAACAGATCGTTACCAAAACAAAAGAATTTTAGCTTCAACATATTGGAATGCGTTAAATAGCGCACCATTTTTAAAAACAAATGTGGCTAAAGATTTACGTAACCTTTTAGATACTTTTAAAGAAAATATTGCTGCTTTAAAAGTTTTAAATTTTCCCACAGATCAATGGTGCTTTGTTCTGTTTAATATGCTGCTTCAAAGGTTGGATTCAAGCACAAGAACAGCATTTGAGATAGAGCATAGCAAAATTGAGCTTCCAACATACCAAAATCTGACTGATTTTCTTGAAAATCAATGCAGAGCATTAGAATCGGTTCAAAATATGCCATCACAAAAAACGTTTCAAAAATCATTTTCTAACAATCAACCTAATTTAAAAGGCCAAAATATCTCATTTTCTAACTCAAAAAATCACACTTCGCATACTTTTATGGCTAATACTTCTAGTTGTAACTCCAGTAATGCTTCATCTAATAGTTTTTCAAATAACTCCAACTTTCCCAATAACCAATCTTTAATTGCAAATACCTCAAACCCACGACCTAATCAGCCAACTTACTCTAATAATAACAATCAAAATACGTATTCAGGAAGTAACTCTGTCTCTGTAAACAACTCTTCTTCACATCGATGCCGATTATGTAATCAAACCAGCCATAATTTGTCGCATTGTTCTCTGTTTTTAGCCAAAACTCCCTCTGAGCGTTTTACATATGTAAAGCAAAACAATGCTTGTGTAAATTGTCTCCGCTTTTCTCACAGACTTAAAGATTGCCCTTCAACTTTTAATTGTCGTACCTGTCGCTTACGTCATCATACTTTATTACATATTTTACAACCTACCGACTCACCTCAAACCAATTTTCCAAATAATCATTTTTCGCAAAATAATCAACCCGCTCCTCAAAACACTAATTGCACTACTTCAAATAATCAAACGGTAAATTGTGGATGTACAGCCTTTTCGTTTACAACTCCTCAAAGCACAGTGCTTCTTTCCACTACTAAAGTTGAAATTCTCGATTCTAGAGGCCATTTTCAAGTAGTTCGTGTCGTACTTGATTCAGCCAGTCAAGCAAACTTCATTACCCAAGCGTGTCTAAACCGGTTAGGTCTTATCAGAAAACAATGGAATGTACCCATAATCGGCGTAAATAAATCATCATCTTCTACCAATGGTATAACTAATTGCACGATAAGACCTGTTGGTCAAACATATCCTACTTTTAATTTTGAGGCACTTGTTTTACAAAAACTTTGCTCTGAAATGCCATCAATTAAAATTAACAGTGCTGACTGGAATCATATTTCACATTTAAAACTAGCTGATGAACATTTTCATACTCCTGCACCAGTTGATATGCTTCTAGGTGCTGATCTTTATTCTCAAATCCTTTTATCAGGTCGAATACCTGGAAAACTAGGGCAACCAACAGCTATAGAGACTGTTTTTGGTTGGGTGCTTTTAGGAAAAACTGACAATCAAATAGCTCTATTTTCAACAGTTAATTCATATTTTACCTCTTTTGAATCAAATCTCAATCAAAATATCTGCAAATTTTGGGAATTAGAATCGTTGCCTTCTAAATTACATCTCTCACCTGAAGATAAAAAGTGTGAGAATATATTTCAAAATACTGTAACCCGACATAATTCTGGTCGTTTTATTGTCTCGCTGCCTTTTCGCCACACCGAGCCTGACCTAGGAGATACATACTCTGTAGCATATAGGTGCTTTCACTCCCTAGAATCTCGCTTACTCAAAAACCCTACATTATACTCTCAGTATTCAGATTTTATGAGAGAATACCAAAAAATGGTCATATGAGTCTTATTTCGCCTTCTGAATCCAATAAATTTGTCAATTATCTTCCCCACCACTGCGTAGTCAAACCCGATAAGTCAACTACCAAAGTTCGCGTAGTTTTTAATGCCTCTTCTAAGGGATCAAAAGGTTTAAGTCTAAATGATACTCTTTTACCTGGTCCCAAACTTCAACCTGACATAAACACAATTCTTCTTAAATTTCGCTTCCACCCCATAGTATTTTTAGCGGACATAAAACAAATGTATCTTCAAATACTTCTAACTCCAAATCATAGAGATTACCAAAGAATTTTATGGCGTTTTGATCCTAAAGAACCGCTTCAAGAGTACCGTTTAAATACAGTTACCTTTGGTGTAAGCTCAAGCCCTTTTCTTGCAATACGCACAATTCAACACTTGGCTTCCATAGAAAGTAAAAATTATCCTGACGCATGCCAAATTCTTTTAAATGACATATTTGTTGATGATATTTGCGCAGGCGCACCCTCTCTAGATGTTGCATTGTCCTTACAAAAAGATCTCATTACAATTCTAAAATCTGCTGGTTTTGAACTCCGAAAATGGGCTAGTAATCACCCAAAACTTCTATCTTCTTTTTCACAAGATGATTGTCAAATGCCTATCTCATTCGATAAGGAAGAGCCTTTATCTATTAAGGTTCTGGGCCTACAATGGGATCCTGTCACTGACAATATGTTTTTGTTTCACATCCCTCAAATAAACCATGTACAAAACGAAATATTTTGTCTGATATCGCCCGCATTTTTGATCCTTTGGGTTTTTATCCCCAGTATCCTTTCTCGCTAAACATTTAATGCAAAGGCTCTGGATTTCTAAAGTAGATTGGGACGACCAACCTGAACAATCTATTATTGATATCTGGACGCAATTTAAAAATGAACTTCCATTTTTATCGAATATTAAATTTCAAGAAACATATTTTCTAATAAGATTACCCGGTGCGAATTACATGGTTTCTCTGATGCCTCAGAAAGTGGCTATGCAGCCGCGGTATACGCTCGTCTTGAGTTAGTAAACAGTGAAACTAAAACTGCCCTTATTATAGGTAAATCACGAGTTTCGCCCCTTAAATCTCAAAGTATTCCAAGGTTGGAACTCTTAGGAGCCACCCTTCTTACTAATCTTCTTAATTTTGTTATAAAAACATATTCTCCTCTTATATCTATTGACCAAGTTTTCGCTTATTCCGATTCTACAGGTTGTTTTAGCCTGGATCTCTAGTTCGCCTCATCGCTGGAAGAGTTTTGTGGCCAATAGAGTTAGCCATATTCAAGAAACTATTCCAAATGTTTCATGGCATCATGTCACTTCGCAGGAGAATCCTGCAGACTGTGCTAGTCGCGGATTAACCCCAGCACAATTGGTAAATTATTCCCTCTGGTTTACCGGCCCATCGTGGCTAAAGTCTAAGTCAATCAGAGCGAAAAGTTGACCAGTCTTCACTACAAAATTTCAGAATTATCTTATATTGACCAAGAGAAAAGACCTCAAGAAAAACCAATATGACTTTATCAACCTAATTGAAAGTACTTTTATCGATACTCTTTTTCTTAATATTTCTTCATTGTCCAAAATTCAAAAAATTATTTCTTATTGTTCTAGATTTATTCACAACTGTCGTAAGAAACAAATTCAAGGCTCTCTGGACCAATATCTCCATTTGAATTACAAAACTCATTAAACATTCTAGTTAAAAAAAACTCAAGAAATCCAATTTTCCAATTTAATTATCCAATTAAAAAATAATGAACTATTACCTAAAGCTTTTCGTAAACTTTCACCTTTTCTTGACATCCATGGTCTTGTCAGAGTGGGCGGCCGTTTAAGACATGCCAATATTTCTTTTGAAGCTAAACACCCACTTCTTTTACCCCGATCGCATCGACTTACAGAACTTATTATTGATCATATCCATAAAGAAAATTTACACCCCGGACTAAATACCGTTCTATACTTATCACGCCAGCAATTTTGGATATTATCAGCACGTCGTGCCATTCAATCTGTCCTGTCAAAATGTCTCCGTTGTTTTCGCATGAAACCCAAAACTTACACCCCTATATGGGTGAGCTTACCTTCGTTTCGCATATCTCAAATAAAATGTTTTCTCATGTAACCCTAGATTATGCTGGCCCCATTAGTATAACCATGGGCAGATATACCGTGGCGCTAAAGTTTATAAATCTTATATTTGCATCTTCGTTTGTTGTGCCACCAAGGCAATTCATATTGAACTTGCTTCGGACTTATCATCTGATGCTTTTATAGCCGCATTTCGGCGATTTGTGGCCAGGCGTGGTCGTTGCACTAATATTTATAGTGATTGCGGCACTAATTTTGTCGGTGCCAATGCGCAATTAAAAGATTTGTCCAAGCACGCAGCCGAAAATCTTCAAATTATTTGGCACTTTAATCCCCTGCTTCCCCACATTTTAACGGTCTTAGCGAAGCTGCCGTTAAATCTGTTAAGTCCCATTTATATCGAGTAATTGGTGACCAAAAATTAACATACGAAGAACTAAACACTTTGCTTTCGCAAATCGAAGCCCTATTAAATTCTCGACCATTATGTGCTCAAAGTTCCGATCCAAACGATCTATCGCCACTTACCCCCAGAGCATTTCCTTACAATGGAACCCCTTGCATCTTGTCAGATTCCGATTTATCATCTCTAAAACTAAATACACTTTCACGTTGGCAATTAATTCAGCAGATGAATTCAGATTTTTGGAAACGTTGGAAGCACGAATACATAAACACACTGCAACAACGTTCTAAATGGTTACAAACCTCAACAAAAGTAGAACTAAATACATTGGTTCTTATTAAAAATAGAAACTAAACCCCCGTTACATTGGTCCCTAGGCCGTATGGTAAAATTACACCCTGGTCCAGACGGGCATGTACAGTGGTTACAGTAAAGACACAACAAGGATTATTAAAACGTCCCATTGTTAAATTGTGCCCTTTGCCGGTAAATTAAACAAGAACCAATGCTTTGTGACGTCATTTTTGTGTTACAGGTAGTTTAAAATTAGGATTTTTTTTTTTTCTTTTCTCTCAGGTAATCAACCTGCATCATGGATTTTTGTTATATTATTTTATTTCACTTATTATCGTGGGTTATCAAACGTTCGTTTTAGTGGGCGGAAAATGTTTGTGTAACTCTTAATTTTCTTACCTTAATTAATAATACGTTTTGAAAATTATTTTATTTCTAAAAAAAAAAATACCATACATTTTCAATTTGGCACCTCAAAAGCTGCGCGCGCTCTTTGAGAAATGTAACGAGACACTTCGTTACTGAGTTCCGACAGTGCATGTTGTCAAAATTTAAAACGCCTTCTAATTTCGCAATAATTTTCGCTATATTTCGCAAAAATAAGACTTTCTAAAACTAAATTCATAGTGACCACAAATGATTTTTATGGTGATGATATACAGGGAAACCTGAAGCTGAAGCTGAAGCTGAAAAAAGCAGAGACATAAATCGAGGTAAGGTGCCGCCATTATTGTTCATTGAATATTGTATGGTTCGGTTTATTTCTTTTTTAATTACTAAATAACACGCTTACAGTCCCGTGTTATCGAAGGAAATTAATTCTCTTAAATTTTCCTACAAACATAAACACATATACTACTGGTTTTGAGATATCAACAGTTTGCTGATATACTTATTGACGATTAAAGTGAAGAAAGAAAATAATATTTTGGTTTTAATTATTTTTAAATAAGAATGTCACTGTCAGAGTGACAAATAATATAATAACATGTAATTAATTTAATGATACTACTTTTGGACTTCCATTTTCTTTATTAGAGAATTATTGCACAGTGAAATAAGGCCAGGCACTAATAATACCGGCCTTATTTTGACATTTGAGCTTGCGCAGATGCATGGTAGGATAAGGACTTAATAAGTATTATAGTGCCTGGCTTTATTTATGTCGGTTTTAGGTCGTGTCTTATTTTGATCTTATTTTAACTTCGGAACTGTTCGTCTAACCGAGCGGCTGCCGAACACAAAATTAAAAAGTTTTTAGAAGTAAAAATACTTAAAACCTTGCTTTTTTAAATGTATTTCTGTAATTGTGTTAAACAAAATCCTACAACACAAAACAATAAAGAAAATCTACTAAATTTTTTCCCCTTTTTTTAGGTTAATGGTACTGTCAACATGATTTGCAATAACCTTAGACTCATAGACTGTAAATATAGATACAGACCCGGCCAGTCGTTCATAAATCATTCTAAACGTTGTAGCATACATTGTTTGGCTATTACGATATAAGAGCAAAAGAGATAGAGGTAATGGTGGGGATGAACAAGTTAGAATAGGTGTATTGGTAAAACTCTCCGCTGCTACTCCCGAATGGCGTCCCATACGACCAGGAACAAACCCGAGTTGCCAGATTTATACCTACGAATTCTCTCTCAAAATTGGGCTGTCGCGATATTTTGATACGTTCGTCGGACACTATATTTGTAATTTTGCCGTGATATTTATAAGATTACGCTAATTATCACTAGGTGCCCGATCGTAGATGGGAAGACGCGATTTTCTTTCAATTTGGCGGTAAAGGAGAACTACAAAGATAAACAATTTTAACGTTTTTTAGAGTTGATAAGATTAATTTTGCTTTTTAATTTAAAGTGTTTATAGTCGGAATCGCTCTTAACGTGCGGGTCCAAAGGTCATTATGCATATGAATCAAATTAAAAACACAGTGGCTACCAAAATATTGTTTACTTCAGCATCTGACATTTTGACTTTGACACATTAGGCCGTGTTTAGAAATGAGCGTATAAATTGTGATTGCATTAAACCTTAACAAACAAATGATTGGGTGACGATAAAGCAGGGTTGGCCAAATTTTGATTTTTATTTAAAAATCAAAAATAATTTTGTTTTTCTCAAAAAATCAGGAATTTTTTATCTTTTTTTTTATTTTTTATTTTATATTAACAAAAAAATACCAATTTGCTTTTTCAAAATTATTTTATTGTTAGTCTAAGAACTAGGGATTCAATTTACAGCTGAAATATTTATCAGAGCAAACTTTCTTACCAGAAAACTCCGGTCGCGTCTTGTTTTTAGGTACCTCTAACGTAAACGGAATAGACCGGTGGTTATTACAAAAGGATAAACCAGAAATACCAAAACATATGAGAGTAATAAAACAGTTTCTGTGCGCAACTGCTTCATCTGCGTCAGTAGAAAGAATATTTAGCACTTTTGGCTTTGTACATTTAAAAATTAGAACCAGGATGGTCATAGAAAAAGGAGAAAAATTCGTACTACACAACAAAAATGCAGAAACATAAAGTTTATAATATTATACGTATTTTTTATTTTTTTAAGATGTTGCGCTATATACTGTTTATTTTTCCTAACTTCATTTAATTATTTATAAAGTTTAAAAAAATACAGAGAGATAAAGAAAATGTTCCGAAGTTACACTACTCAAAAAATGTTTTGTAGGCGGTGGGACTAAATTTGGCTCTCTCGTCAGAAACAAAAATAAAATTAATTCCTAATCAGTATTAGTGTCGTTATTCCAACTGCTAGAATTGTAAGAAAAATTGACAAAATGAAGAGTTATTGAAATTAAGGTCCCGAAATCAGACCTTCCTTTGTTAGTTTTTGTGTTTAAGAAAATAGAAATATATTTAACGTTAAAATTTAATTCTAGCACCTACATGACCGATGATATGTTTTCACAGAATTTACTTTAAAAATAAAAACAGTAATAAAGTATTTAAAAAATGGAAGAAGTTTGGTTTGTAAGTTTGGCTTGAAATTTAAGTCTTGCAAATGGGGGTTAGTTTTTGTGTAAAACATACAGAAACATGAGTATTCTACAAAAATGTCAAATTTGGCTCACCATGTAGTGAAAAACTCTCCAAATAAGAGTCTTTTGTATTTTTTATTTTATTTAAGCATAGCCTAATACTTATCAAATGAAAAACGTTGTTTTAATAAAACAAAAATTATTTTATAAACGAAAATAAAAAGTAATGTGTCAGAAGATTTCAGAGAATGTATAAATATAAAGAAAGGGTTATTGATTTATAAACCTAATAGACAATGGGCATGTAAAAAAAAGCTTTCACATAAAATAGTTAAAGATAAAACATACAAAATTTCCTACATAATAAATCAAATGTTATAGTAATTCCTTTGCTTAACTTTCACTATTACTAATAGGATCAAAAAACTGTACATCATCTTCCGAGTCATCCCTAAATGTAGTAAATATGTTTACCAAATTTCTAATATACATCGTTTATTTAAACCAAGCTTGAAAACCACTGTGTTATATTTTAGTCTATGTAATTTAAAAGTAGTGTCCCTTATTTTCATTTCACAGATTTCCTTTAATTACTAGTTTTCGCTTCTTCCGTGTGCATTTTTTCTCCTTTTGTTTTCAAATAAGATCGCATTTTTCGTCGTGTATAACCAACTTAAAGAACTCTAGCTACTTCTTCTTCTATATTTAAATATTAGGACTTTAAATTATTTTTTCGCTTGCAGATAAAAAAATGTACAAAAAAACTTTGTATATTTATAATTTTAAGTTTTAACTATCAAACTGACATTAAATGTCATCCATTAATCAAAATCCTTTTAATTTGATTGTTATGGAGCCACTTATATTAGTAATTGTATTTCTTTTTTGTTTTAAAAACTTGCATATATCTGTTTCATTTAACTTACGCGATACATTTAAAAGATGTTAATAAACAAGTTAAAATAGATTATAACTACAAAAGTTTGTCTATGATTAACTGATACACCCGCATGATAAGAGCGATCTGGACTATATTTGTGATTATTGCACAGAATTATTAGTTATTATACTTTGGGATATTTTGTAATTTCATTTTCATTGTCCTGTGTTTACTTTCGCCGTAAAAATTAAATATGGAATGAAGGTGCGCAGACAATAATAATTTACTGTGCAACTTATGTGAAAAATATTTGTATTGGTTTATTTTATTTAAATAATGATATATAGTTATATATTATAAAGTTTAAATTTTGTATAATTAAAGAGAGTCCAATATTATTGGTCCCCACAAAGTTTTCCAAAAATTTTCATTCCGAATAATTACGTTTGGCAACGTGGCTCATTCTGTTACTATGTTGTCGGCTTCTGTGCCGTTTACACGTCCAGTGCGCTGTTGCCAAATATTTAATGAGGTAAAACATTTGAACGGAATGTGATGTATTGTGTACTGAAGATTTGAATGTAAATAAACGCGTCTGTATCTCTTTGTTTGTCTGAGGCAATAACTCTAAATTATGGGTACAAGTACTATTTAAATAAGGCTGGTATTAATAATTCCCGAGCTTAATAAGGCAACTTGCAATAATTCTCTATTTTTAACTGATATACGAAGTTTCGGATGGTATCTATGTATCTCCAACCGTTTTTAAGTGATAACTGAAATTAATTCCCTTCCATTATAAGAACTACTAATAGGTAAGTCAGCTATTTAGTTTACTTTAGATACATATACAGATTTGTTTTTACTTCACCCTAAAAACCAGCCATAATTGACGTATGTATTACGGTTTTTAGTGCAATTAAGTAAATACGGCGTCAAAAATAAACTAATTGCTGACATACTTATTAGAAGTTCTTACAATAAAAGATAATTAAAAACATGTTTTCATATTATTAGTCCCTCTGATACTCATACAATCATCTAAAAATAGTTAGAACCAAAATATTTTTTTTCTTCACTTTTAATCGTTAATAAGTATATCAGCATATTGCTGATATTTTAAAAACCAGCAATAATTGACGTGTAGTGTGTAATACATTTTTGATATAGAATTTAATACAAAGACACCTTGTATATTAACCAGTACTGACAATAAAAAGAGTGTATCCAAATAAACATTTTTTATTGTTGTATCTTATACAGGGACGAAGTTATTTCGTGTACCTATAAATAGAGTTTGGACACCCTGTAGAGATAAGAAGCACCGTCAATCGGTTGATTGGTTGCCAAGATTAGATGTTATTTTATTTCTATTTCTATTTATATTTTATTTTATTAGCTTTGTTCGCGGGTCTAGTAATGAACTGATTCTGAACCAGAACCGAACTGGTTTAGAATTGTTTTAAAGCGCATGTCTTGTTATTTATTAGTTCGGAATTTTTATTTACCGCGAACGATTTTGTATACAGCTGAGGATGTATTCTAACCTAGCCTTTTGGTTAGGATTTTTCATGGTTAAATTGGATACTACACAAAAAAATTAAATTCAAACAAAAAGGTAAATTGAAAGCCATTCGAGGTCTCTCGGCGGAAGACGACGGATTCCCTGCCTCTTCTCGTTTTTAACATAAGTATGTGTATTTAACTTTAACTAAAGATAAAATTCAAACAACAAGAAATGGTAAAACCTTGTAATATTGTCTATATTTTTTAATTAAATATTTATTTATTTTATTGCATACATACATTCATACGGCATACAATTAAAAATCATTTGTTTATATACGCTCAGAATCACAAAAATATAAAAAAAATATTCAACAGGTATATTAACCCGCAAAAAAGTGGCAGAAACAAATAAACTGTAATACAACGGTTTATTTCTGTACCACAAAAACAGAAAACAGCTGACCATGTCGACAATGCGCATGAAATTCCGAACTGAACTTTTAGTTCCAACAAAAATCCCAGGACTGCTAATAAGGTTACGAACCGGTAACGAACTGATTCCATTGTAACCCGCAAACACAGAACTGTTACTAAAAATTCAGGATTTTACAACCGCGAACGCTGCTTCTTTCACTGCGCGTGCGAATAGTCCCAGAACCGGTTCAGAATCAAACCCGCGAACAAAGCTATTAACAATTTTCGGAAGAAAAAACGGTTTGCGGACATATTTTAAAAAGAATTAAACTGGTATGATAAAATGAGACCTTACCAATACTGCTCCTCCATTCCAGTCCGACCCTAAACTTGCAGCCGTTTCAAATGTATTCGGGACTATACCTGTATTAGTATGACTAGTATATATTTTTTCCATAGGTATTCCAAGAACCCTAAAAAGTATGTGAAAAAAATAATATTTAACTTAAAAATTAAATAGGATTTATGAGCTATATAAAAAATGTCTTTTTTTTATTTACCTTGTTGCTATTTGTATCATTTTTGTGTACAGGCCCTGTCCCATTTCAACACCTCCATGGTGAAGGAGAACAGACCCATCACTGTATACGTTCAACAATGCCGCACCTTGATTCATAAAAATTTGTGGTATCCCAATTCCATGTTTGTTTGGTACGATTGCTAGACCACGCTTTTTGTAACGATTTTTCCTTAAAAAATAAAGAGATATCTTTCTATAAGTATTAAAAAAAAATCCTCCATTATACAGGGTTTCCGGAAATGTGAGGCCATAAATAATAGTAACAGCATTTTTTATAAAATTAAAAGTTCCATTTAAATGAAAAAATAAAAACATTAAAATGTGTTAAAATTATTAAAAATGGTGTTTGTGAGCCTCTTAAACTTTATAATACAGATAAAGACTCTTTTTATAAATTTACCATAAATATTTAAATAATTTAAAAAAATATATATACCGAGTGCTGCTCCGTCGAGCGGGACATAGGGAATCCCATGTAAATTTTAAAGTGGTCCAATATTGGCTCCCCTAATTATTTTAGAAAAAATGCTATTAGGATTTATTGAAGAGCACAGTAAGTTCCACCCAAAATGAAAATTTGAGCATTTTTCAACCAACCAGTAAAGAGTAAACTGCTTAATACTTCTTCAACGTAGTATCTCATTATGCACCCTGTACTCTAGAAGTCAACAATAAAAACACCATATCGATTTATCAGTGACAATTTAGATCATTAATTTATAATGTCATTGCCAAAACTGAACAATTTTATACGGGTATTTCAAAAGAATCCTCGCATTTCATTTTAGTTTACAGCTTATTCCAACACATGCACTCACAGTTACGCAAGACAATAAAACAATTTTTTTACATTTAGAAATCAATTTATGACGAAAATATCAGGATTTAATCAAATGTTCAAATATTCCTCCATTAACTGCCAGACAATAACCCAAACGATTATAAAACTCATTTCTTACGTTGGCTAGTTGGTACATCCATATTCTGGCACATTCAGCGGAAATAGCATTCCTTAGCTGGACTAAATTTTCATATTTTTTATTGGTAGCTTAGTTTTTAAATGTCCCCATAGAAAAAATCGTTTGGCGTAAGATCACGTCGATTTTCTTTACATTTGCAATTATTGATTATTGTGCCTGTAGTTTCAATTTTTTTATCGTCCGTTCTATTGTCGATTTACTTGGTATTGGCCTATTGGGAAAATAGGCTGCAAACATGTCCGCTACTCTTCGATAACTATTACCCTGGTAAAACCATTTTATAATAGTGATTTTTTCTTGATTTAAGTAGTTCATTATTTAAGAATGATGTGACATTGATCTGACAAGTTGTTAGTAAGAGGTTAAATAATTTTTCCAGTATTTTATTATAAACTTCTAATAATACAAGACGGGTGAGAAGATAGGAGATTCGTAACTTATTTTAGCATTTATCTCTTAGCTGGCGGACTGAGAAGAGCTGAAATTTGTACTCTGGGTATAACTTTTCGTGCTCTTTAAAAAATCCTAATTATATTTTCTTCTAAAATAATTAGGGGAGCCAATATTGGACAACTTTAAAATTTACATGGGATTCTCTATGTCCCGCTCGACGGAGCAACACCCGGTATATAATGTTGTATTACATTATATTTATATTATAAGATGCTGGTATGTCAGGATTTAAAATGTGTTTTTATGAAAAACGGGCCAAGATATCAATTTAAACAGATTATACATTTCTTGTTCAAAAATGATGAAGGAATCAAACGGTAAAAGCAAAATATCAAATTTATCACCTGTGTTAAAAATGCATATATTAAATGAAAAAAGAAATCTTCTTATCCTGTATTATTCCGACTTACTGAACAGCCGTTTACCTATGGAAAGAAGCACTTGTATAAGGTTATTTAGTTGCCCATTGGTACTGTGGCAACAGTTTATAAGTTTTAATTAAAATATTTTTTTTCACTTTTAACTTTGATGATCAAAGCGCGATAAAACTCTTTTATGTGAGGTATTAACATTAATTTGGCTCACTCTATATCACTCCTCTGATTTATGACCTTACCTTTCTGGACAGCCTTGATATTTTTTTTACCCATTTACTAGAGTTACCTGTTAAATTCTTGCACTTTTTTTCTTCTCTCAAAATAGTTGGACATTTTAAGGCATTCATCCCAACATCTTTCAACTGTACAATTTTCCAAAACCTGACCATAATAGGTTTTTTCTCCCTCCTGAAAAAAAATTCTTTAATTTTAATTTGTATATTGTCATTTTTTATAGTAAATAGTTAGATTTATCCTTACTTACAGTTAGAGGGAAAAGTGTGCGTTACTCTTTAAAAATTATAAAAAAGCCGTTGTGACATTTTACCTTGTATAAATTTATTCCACTAACTTCGCTGATATCTTTCCCCAGATAATTAGCAATGTCATCAGCCATACAAGTAATAGCAAAACTCATTTGAGGAGCTCCAAATCCCCTGAATGCCGTATTGGAGGTTATGTTTGTTTTGCACAAAAATCCTTTTCCTCGTATTGTGGGGATGTTAAATGCATTTTCAAGATGGGTCATTGCTCTTTCTAAAACCTAAAAAAAAGTGTCCTCATTTAAGATGCAAGCCAAGTGGGTGTGGCCAAGAGGGGGCGGGGTCAACGGGGAGAAGCCAAACTGGAAGGAGTGGGAGTACGCCAGGGTATCCCAATGCCTACTACTGAGTAGTTCTCTAATTTATTAAGAAAGCAAGAAATTAACCTATTTAGATACTTACAAAAAATGAAAAATCTATTGAATATCCGGCGTTCAGATACACCTCATAGTCTGCCGCCAAAATTTTTCCGTTATTATCAAAAGCCGCTTTGTATTTGACTAAAAATGGATTTCGTCCACCCAGCATAAACATATCTTCATGTCTATCTAGCATACACCTAAAGCAGTTAATCTTATATTAAAAATAATAAACATATATTAATTCCCTCATAAAAACTTCCAAAATTTTAAATTGTGCTAGCCATTCCTTGATATAAAATGTTTAAATTGTTATAAATATATATTTTACCTTACTGGTCTACCAAATTTCTTTGCTGCAATAGCAATCGGCAACGATGTCATAGTTGCTTTCCATTCTTTTCCTCCAAACCCACCTCCTAAACGTTTTACCTTTACACTTATTTTGCTTTGAGGAATTTTCAAAACTTCTGAAATTGTTTTCTAAAAGTGAAAAAAAACTTATTGTAGACCTACAATAAGAATTAAGAATAAGAATAATAAATAACGAAAATATTAAAAATTTAAATAAAAACACAGTATACATTTTTTTAATATCGATTGGTATGTTAACTTTTGACAATGTTATACAAATAGCAATCAAAACATAATTACCAAACAATAGGCCTTTTCAACACTATGTTGGTAAATAATTCAAAACAATTAGCATAAACCTACTTCTTACAAAATTTTTACCTGCATTTCGGTTGGGTGTTGAGATGAAGCATAAATTTCCATTTCATCATCCTCCCCCATAGGTACTGCCACAAAACTCTGGGTTTCCAAATAAAAGTGTTTTTGACCGCCAGTTTTGGCTTCACCCTAAAAAAAAATAGTAATTGACAAATACCAAGTTTTTTATATAATAAACAAAAGTCGTACGAAGATTTTTGGAAAAACGGTACCAACCTGAATAATATTTTCTGCACTCTTAAACACTTCTTCAACGTCTCCTTTTTCAATGGTAAGATTAAATTCATCGTCAAAGAAAGAATTGTGATTTACAGCTTCTTCAATTGTAAGAAGCACGGGTTGTAAATCTGCATATTGCACCTAAAAAATTAAGGGTAATTTGTTTCAGAAAAGATTTCATATCCCTACTGAAACACGTATTCGTCGTTTTTAATTACCAATCAAATATTATTCTGATAACTTTTTGCTGTAAACCAAAAACTCTGCCCATGTAATGTCCCCACCCAATAAGGCCGTATTTACAATGTGGCATAAAAAGTGACACACATTTTAGTGATTTATTAAGAAATATGTTTTTTGCTAGTTTATTTGAGAGACATTCACCATGATGTTTCCAAGAAAGAGTTTAGTTAAGATGAAAACCTAAAACTTTGAGGGATGCAGATATATCTTTCGCAGGATCTTAATTTAATATTGGATTGGGGCGCCAAAAATCTCGTCCATTTTAATGCATCCAAAACACAATCATGTTCTTTGTCGCGAAAAGAGTCATCAAATACTCATCCTCTACTTATGAGCGGCCAAGTTTTACCGAGCAAAGACACCTTCAATCTTGTAGGCCTCACATTTGAAAGTAACCTTAACTGGCACAAACACATTGTATCGGCAGCTTCAAAAAGCTTGGATTTCTCTTTCAAGCCAAAAAGAATTTTTCCCCTTCTAATTTATATACTTTATATGTGTCCCAAATCCGATCTCCCTTCAAATATTGTTCTCATATCTGGGGCATGGCGTCCCCCACAACCCTAAGCATTCTTAATTCCATTCAAAGAAGAGCTGTTCGTCGTAAAGATCCTTTGCTTACAGGGAGGCTTCTCTTGCCCATCGTCGGGCTGTAGGGGTTCTGTCGCTTTTTTATAGGTACTTTCACAGCTTCTGCTCCGGAGAAGTGTACAGTATAATTCCCCCACTTGCAGCTCCCAGCAGAGAAACTCGTGGTTCCGCGCGTATGCATCCTTATACGGTCCAACTGGACAGGCCCCGAACTTCCCACTTTGTTCGTTCTTTTATCCCTAGAGTTTCTAGATTGTAGAACCTGCTGCCCGCGGAGGTCTTTCCTTTCCTTTCCTTCCAAATCTTCAAGTATTTAAGTCTCGTGTCAACAAACTCCCTGTTACCTCGCTTAAGACACCCACGGTACGTTAGTATTTAGGCTTTTAGTCTTCGTGGTTTGTCCAAAGATAAAAAAATTGATTTATATTAAGTTTTTGTGACTTAAATAAAAAATTTAGTTTTGTCTTCATTTAATTTTAGCCCATTTTCAGCAAACCAGCTAAAGGCAATTGCTTCAGTATGCTTCATTATTATATCTTAACCTTCACTAGTTATATCTTTGACGAAAAAGGTAGTATCATCCGCAAAACGTACTGAATCGGCTAACGGTACCAAATCAAAACGAGGTTGGGACCAAGAACCAAGAACTAACTGAGGTTTTTATTTTTGGCAAAGACAAACTGTGTTCTGTCAGAAAGGTACTAGCTTAAAAGCTGCAAGCTTTCTTGATTAATTTTTTTATTATTTTTGCTATTAGCAGGCTATGAGATACACAATCGAAAGCTTTTGTAATTAAACCAATTCACTATTTTAAATTCTAATATAGGATGCCAAATCGTCATTTTTAAATCAAGTACCCATAGAAAATATATGGTACAGCCTCCCCAATTTTATATATCATACATACCTTAACTTTTCTTGCAGCATCTTGTGCTGTAGCCTGATCTACAGCCACAATGGCCGCTATTACTTGTCCCTGGCTGGTTACTTCTTCGGAATAAAATACTTTTTCATCTTTAATGTAGGTTCCTATATGATTTGCCTTTTCGGAAATATCATCTGCTGTCAGTTTTCCTATAACTCCTTCTGTGGCTAGAGCTTCTGTAAAATCTATTGAAATAATCTAAAAGAAAAAAAGCGATATAGTATATTACATTACAAGGGTGGAAAATGACTTATTTCACACGAGTGGGAATATTGTTGCACGAGGTGTCAGCCGAGTGCGACAAACCCACGCGTGTAAGAAAGTGATTTTCACACAAGTAATGTACACTATTTTTCCTACGACCACAAGTTATTCACCAAAAAAACAATAAATGTTGTTTGTCTTCACGGAAAAAATAAGAAAACAATTGAAAACTTTGCATCACTAGGGTGATATATACTTTTCCTTACTGCGATATATTATACTGTTTAACAATATTTTTATATTAAAAATCACCTACCTAGTCGCTTTTTATAATTTAAGAATTAAAAAGGTACTCATTAAAAAAATATTGCATGTTTTTTTCAATGTAAATCCCATTAACAGCCTGATAACCCCAAATTTATTTTAAATAACAATGACAGCGATGACAGGTTTATATTATACTTTTGCAACACTAGTGTTGTAAAGTACTTTGCAACACTAGTGTGATATAAGGCATTTTCTATGCATGAAAACAGTGTGCTATTTACTATTTTCACATGTGGTCGTAGGAAAATTCAATTTTCCACATACAGGGTGATTAAGATTTCATTATGGTAATGTTACATAAAAAAACAATACCTCTTAATATTTTTGAGGTTTTGATGATTATTTTTGTCCTTTTCATGCTCAAAGGTAGTCAATAAAAGGTATGAAACTTTTATACAGGGCGTTTTTTCTATCCTTCTTGGTTAAAGTTAAAAGTGGGTGGCAAAATATAAATGAAAACGCTGTAAAAAGTTTTTTTCCACAATTTCAAAAATATTATAAGGGCTTAATTTAGTCTGGTTTTCTTTACCTTTGCATGGGATCTTGTACTGCAGACAAAAGCTAGATACAATTCGTTTTCCAATTTGGGTATGTCATCTATGTATATCGCCTCTCCCGTAGTTTGTTTGTATGCCGAAAGATGGACAATCGGTTTTTGGAGTGCGTCTGTAGATTTTTAGAATTTGGATAAATCTATAATTAAAAATAATATATTGGGTTTTAGTTGGTAAATATACAGGTTTATTCATTTAAAAGTAAACAGGGCCTAAATTTTGAACGTTCCTGTACTATTTTAAAAAACGAATATAGCCATTTCGTGTATTTTTTTCCGTAGAACTTAAATATCTAATCAGAAAAACATTTGAAACAAAAACAAAAGAATTACAGCACGAATGACGTATTTTTATAATGGGATACGTATATTTTTATATAAATGGATAGAGATTTTCACGAGGAATTTGGCGATATTCGGGTTGCTGGGTTTATTTCCTGCGGTTCTAATGCAATTATTTAAAAACTGCATAATACTATAAGGATAGTTTTAACTAAAAAATCTTGCTGCCACAGGTTACAGGTGTTTATTTGCCAAAGTTAAGAATTTTAAAAACACGTTTATTACTTTCCGGAGTGATTTTAAGCCTAATGAGGTTTTTATCAGATGAACGGCTTTAGATTAAAACTCTATATTATAAAAGTGAAGAAAACGCCAGGAAAACATGATGACAGGCAGTATGGATTTCGCCACAAAAGATCTACAGCAGATCTTCTTTCCTTCGTATCACACTGTTGGAATAAGTCTCTTGAGTTTTTAGGTGAGTCCCAGATCGTTGCTCTTGATATATCCAAAGCTTTTGACCAGGTCTGGCATGCCTCACTTCTTAATAAACTTCCTTCCTATGGTCTTTCAACTAAACTCTGTACTTGGCTCTCTAGTTATCTATCTGATCGACGTATATCAGTTATTGTGGACGGCCATTCTTCAAGCTTTCACCAAGTAAATGCTGGAGTCCCTCAGGGCTCAGTTTTGGCACCAACGCTGTTTCTTCTTCACATCAACGACCTTCTCTCGTCCACAACTAATTCCATTCATAGTTTCGCCGACGATAGTACCCTTCACTCCAGTTTTCAGGTTCCTAAACCCATCACTAAACTTGACTTGGAAAACAAACGCAGAGCGATGCAGATATCTCTTTCGCAGGATCTTAATTTAATATTGGATTGGGGCGCCAAAAATCTCGTTCATTTTAATGCATCCAAAACACAATCATGTTCCTTGTCGCGAAAAGAGTCGTCAAATACTCATCCTCTACTTATGAGCGGCCAAGTTTTACAGAGCAAAGACACCTTCAATCTTGTGGGCGTCACATTTGAAAGTAACCTTAACTGGCATAAACACATTGTATCTATAGCCACGGCAGCTTCAAAAAGCTTGGATTTCTCTTTCGAGCCAAAAGTATTTTTCCGCTTCTAATTTATACACTTTATATGTGTCCCAAATCCGACCTCACTTGGAATATTGTTCTCATATCTGGGGCATGGCATCCCCACAACCCTAAGCATTCTTGATTCTATTCAAAGAAAGAGCTATTCGTCTCCATTAATGATCCTTCACTTACGGAAGGCTTCCCCCGTCGTTTAGTCCCGTGTCAACAAACTTCCTCTTACCCTGCTTAAGACACCTACGGAACGTTAGTATTTAGGCTTTTAGCCTTCGTGGTTTGTCCAAAGAAAAAAAAAACAAAAAATAAATAAACGATTTTTTAAATTCTTTATTTTGACAAATAAGCACCTGTGATCTGTGGTAGCCAGGTTTTTTCAGGTGAAGCTATTCTTATAGTATCATGCAGTTTTAAATCAATTGCAATCAGAACCGCAGGAAATAAACCAGGCAAACCCAATATCATCGAATCCCTCGTAAAAATCTCCATCCATTGATATAAAAACTATACGGGGTGGGGTATTCCATTAAAAAAAATACGTCATTCGTGCTGTAACTCCTTTGTTTTTGTTTCAAATGTTTTTTGATTAGATTATTGAATTCCACGGAAAAAACTATAGCAAAATGACTATATTTGTTTTTCAAAGAGTACAAGGAAGTTTAAAAATAAAGCCCTATTTACTTTAAAATTAATAACTCTGTATTGTAAACCAATTGTAAGTTTTAAATTTAAGATAATTTAAGAAATTATAACAAAAATTTACCTGGAAATATTGAGAACTTTTATATTCTTTGGAATGATTTATTTCATCAATTCCACTTATTTCTTCCTTGCTCAATTTGTTATTGGGTAATTTTTCGGAAATGGCTAGAAATGTCCTAAAACACATTTATTTTATTAAATTATTCTACAGGGTGATTCAAAAATCGATCACGAAACTATAAGGGGTGATTCTACTTGACAAAATAAGGGTAGAGCTTTATATAATATTTTTTTCAAAATGTCATTCGTTTCCGAGTTACAAGCCGTCAAAGTTCAGTAAAATGGCGCCTTCAGCTTTGCGATGTCTGTCAGAATAAAAAAGTTTTGATGTAAATAAATTTTAAGTTTAGGTAAAGTGCCCTCTGGCGGTATTTAAAAAATTACTTTTATCTTAAAATTTTAGAATCTGCAAAGCTCGATTTGTGTGCCAAATATCAACTGGCTTGGTTAAAAAATAAATGCAATATGGCGAAAACGAGATGACATTTTGAAAAAAATTATATGAAGCTCTACCCTTATTTTGTCAAGTAGAATCACCCCTTAAGTTTCGTGATCGATTTTTGAATCACCCTGTATATTTTAAATAATGTAATTAAAACAATGTTTATTTTTAGAAAATAATTTCTTCGGTCTGCAGTTTTCACTCTCTCTTTAATAAAAAAAAAAATAGTTAAGAAATATATTTCTGATTAAATTTGTTGGTTAAATATGTTTTTAACTGTGATACCACCAAGTGTCATCTGTCACCTGTACGTCCCAGTGGTACCAACCACCGGCTATTTCAAGAGTTCGATCTGAATCGATTTTACTCAAATTTTATATTAGGTTATTTTCAGAAAGTCCATCTGAAAAACTTTTGCTACTCTTGACAAAATGGCGAAAAAATTTTTTTAGTGAATAAACTGGAGCATTTATTTTTAAAAAATTAATTGATATAACGAACTAAAAATGAAAAATAATTAATAGTTTAAAAACTAAAAAACACGCTTTTATATGCAACCGAACTAAAAATTAGAAAATAATTTTTCATTAAAAAAAATATTGTAACTTCATAGTAAAAAGCGTGGGGTGCATTTTACTATTTTTTCATAACTTTTCCATCATAGATATTGGCAAAATATAATAATTATAACATTTAATATATTAAGCACCCACGCTTTTTTACTATGAAGTTACAATATTTTTTTAATGAAAAATTATTTTCTAATTTTATAATGCCTAAATATGGAGAACAGAATAGAATAACATATACTTGTACGTGCATCGCCAGGCTAGTCATAGAAAATCTCTTGTAAATTTTGATGCTTATACCACCTCGTATAATTTTTAAATATTTATTAATTTTTAAAGTCTTTAAATATGGCAGAAGCAAAAAGTCGCACAATGTGAAATCTTAAATAAAAAAAAACAGTACGTGATCACTTCAAAATCAACAAGAATAAATATTTAAAACTTAAATTTGCATATTTAAATGAGACAGAAACAAGTTTAATGTCAACAAATCATAACTAAAATAAATGATTGAGTACTTGGTCAGGTGTCTTAAAACAAAAAAAAATAACAAACGCTCGGAAACGGAGTTTTTATACACAGCTTAACTCAGGCAAAGAAGAGTTTTAGATATTTTAGATTGGATTGAAAAAGAGACGTTAGGTAAGCAAAAAACGTTAAGAAAAGTGGTTAATAATAACAATTATGCAGTTAAGTTTATAGGCCATGAGCCAGGTTCACAATTATTGTTAGCTATTTCCTCTCCGTATAACTCGTAAAATGCTTCAAGAGAGTTGTACATGAATCGTTGTGAGCGTCAGCTACGTCTCCGATGGTGGAAATGTACCGGGTGCCCAAAAAAAAAGATCAATATAAAGGTACGCGCACATACGTCGTCATCGGACGGACGCTACAAATCGGAAAAAATAGTTTTAGTGAAATTAAATGTCACACACGCACATGCGAGTATGGGTAAATCATACCTAGGTAAATATTAAAGTTAGCGCCTTTTTACCTGGGCTATAAAACCACTGGGTTAAAACCCTCCTGTAGGAATCAGCTTGAATTCTTGTCATATAACGCAATTTCTGACCTGTATCGCACATATATGAAACGGTCATGGCCAGATTTTAATTAAAGATCCTATATTCTCGCGAAATTGTTTTAATTTTGATGCCATCTGCCCATACATAGGTGCACCAATTCATTTAATTTCACTAAAACTATTTTTCCCGATCCGTACCGTCCATCCGATGCCGACGTATGTGCGCGTACCCTTAAACTTCTGTTTTTTTAAATAAAACACCCTGTATATTAGTTCATTTTTGAATTGAAGCACAAAAAATAACGTAAATTTTATCAGCGATACCTATACCAAAAATGTAAGGTTTTAAAGATATTTAGGATTAAAAAAAAAAATCTTGACAAAAACTAAATTTTAATATATCCTGCCTTACTTACTAATATTTATTATTATATTAATTTCTGGAGACCCTGTCAAATTTCTAGTAAAAATGTATATGTATGTGATGCTACAGTTAATATTCTACAGCAATTTACCATAATATACAAGTTAAGCGTAAGTAAGGTAGGATATATTAAAATTTTATTTTTGTCAAAAATATTTCAAAAAATCCTAAATATCTTAAAAACCTTACATTGTTGGTATAGGTAGGTATAGCTTATAAAATTTACGTTATTTTTATTTGCACAATCCGAAACTGAACTAATATACAGAGTGTTCCATAAAAAAAACACAAGTTTAATATAAATATTTTCTTTGGAGCTCCATTCATAATTCCACCATCGACGCAGCAGCTGACGCTCACAACAATTCCTGTAGAACCCTCTTGAATCATTTTACGAGTTATGGACTGAGAGGAATTGGTCACGAAAATTCGTCGCTGACTCACAGACCATTAGATTCAAAATATGCCTACGCCCTTATATCTTACCTAAAAAATAATCCCAAAACAAGACTCTTTCTATACTGAACCATTCCACCAGGTGCATTAGGTTCTAATGGGAACTCTTCAGCAAGACAATCTAGAGCTAGATCTAGCGTTTCCTGGTCCAAACCATACCTTTAAGTTTGGACTCGGTTTTTGGCGCGGATATTGTTTTCAAAAGACATACCACCGACTCCTAAATGTATATCCGAAATAATGTTGGTATTATTTTGGAAATGAACGTTCAAAGCTAAGTTAACTATGGATATGTCGTCTTCTTTTCTTTTAGCTTGTTTGTAGGCTTTTAGAAATTGGTTTTCTGTTGAATATGGCACGTGTATTGCTAGTAGGATCTCAGATGGATCTAAGCAACTTTTTCTGTAGCCTAAAAGAATATTAATGAAAAAAGGGTCTTAGACTTCTACAACTACAAAATAATTTTACCTTTTTTTTAGTTTTAGGAAATTACAATTTTTTGATTACTTTTTTTGTAACCAAAATTTATCAAATAAAAATCTATTTTGTTTT